>JARRAA010016331.1:0-20005 GCA_030557295.1 Ecitodaemon sp. MM-2014 | reverse complement strand
TAAAATTCCAGGCAATTATTGTTAGTGGCCTCAAAATCCTTCAAGGGGTGTCTCCTAAAATTTAATCCTTTGTCAAATGATGGCAAAATCATTATGATATATCAAGATTTGTAAAAGTTACAGGGTGTTTTAAAAGAAAAATCAGTTACGAAATTCGCAATTTAGAATTTTAGTGCTAGTTTTCAGGCACTTATGAGTATTATCCTTAAAAATCCTGAAAGACGTATCTTCTAAAATTTAATCCTCTATTAAATGCCAAAATAATGAACCGGCTGTCTTAAAAATTGTGGAAGTTACAAGGCGCTTCCTGAAAAACGTCGATTCAGCGTAAGATCACCCACCACACGCCATAAACACAGGTTATTAGATCTAACGTCCTTCGCAAATTCTCGACCAATCAGATTCATCCTCACTGAACGTCCTTGCGGAAGGACTAGTTGAGAGGTCCTTCCGCAAGGACGTTCACTGGCTCCACTTAAATGACTCCAAACCAGTTTCAAGTCGAACATTTGCCCCCATTTCTCGACCAATCAGATGACTCCGCGCTCCTAGCCAGCCGTCCTTGCAAGGACGTTCGCTGACGCCACTTAAATGACTTCAAACCAGTTTCAAGTCAAGCATTTGCCCCCAGTTCTCGACCAATCAGATTACCCCGCGCTCCTAACCAGCCGTCCTTGCAAGGACGTTCATTGACCCCTCGTTAAACGACTTAAAACGACCTCCTGCAACAAGTACAATCTCCCTAGCAACAGGGCGGCATAAAATTCAGTTGAAACATCAAGTAAATAAAAATTCACGTCGTTCATGACGTGCTCACTGATAACGCCCGTAAATCACCCGAGGGAATTTCCAGGTCAGGACACGCTTCGTAAGGACCTGCGCCACAATCAAGTTCATTTCGTGGCAATCATAAAACTTGTAAAGCGTTCCGAATATTTTCCTCGCAATCAGCCGCCTTAACAAATTCCGACGCGTTTAGCTTTTCTCGGTTACAGCTAACAAATTATCGTTATCGGAAACGCGCGCATTTCCGCGAAAAACCTTGCGATTGATAATTCGCGGAACGTGTAAACGAGCAAAACACAAATTAATTACGTATGCAACGGTGGCGTCATCACATGCACGGATAAAACAATCGGCGCGCGTCACACGTCGCGAGGCAAAACGAAACGACGCCAGCAATGAATGAATTAGTGCCAATCGCGCGTACGTCAATTGGATAAACGCCGAACAATTGCCGACGCCAAAACAATGGCGTAGCGACAATAAACAATCGATGTCGTGACGTCACGTGACGTCACACGCGGCAACATGGCCGCCGGCGCGCCGACCGAAGAAAACAACGTCGCGGGCGAACGTTCCACTTCCTCGCGCGCCCAAGGCCAGAATTCGGCGGATTTTATTAAAACTGTGCGCCTGTCACGGTCACCGGTCAAATTTAAATGTTAACTAATTGCGAAACCGCTTGTGCATGTGTGTTCTAGAAGGTTTCGTATAGTGACATTTGTTTGCACGCTTCATTTCACTCGCCGAACGTATGCAACCAAACGTGCACGCCGAAGACGTACAGAGAGCGCTGGGAGGCCGATGCGAATGCAATATTTGCATTTTTACGACCATTTTATAGTTTTAAAAAGTCGACCAGGCGTTATTTATTTATAGTCGAAGCATGGGAAGGAGTACGCGTGTGTGAAATGCAGCGAGATAAATAAATCGAGCCTAAATAACGCGGAACGAGGTAAGCAACCGAAGAAACGAAATTGCGGAGAAGACGGCGAAACAATAGAGTAACGAACGCATCAATTGTTTGCAATTCCGATGGTCCCACGCTTTTATTTCTTCTGGAGAAATAAATCTTGGCAGAAACGTGCTGGGATTTTCCAGGTTTTTAAACTTATTTTTCATTGGGCTTAAATTTTCGTCAGGTTTTTTAACAAGTTTCGTGCTGTTTTTAACATTGAACTTGCGCTTCGTGTCGCTGGGCGAAGACGTGTTGTCGTGTTACTAACCTACTTAAATGTCAACGGAATTCTTGGCACTCCTAGCACTCGATCACAACGCGGGCCGCATTAAACCACGCAAAAACAAACGCGAAATCGATTGGGTACGAAAGGCATACTGACCAGACTATCGACATCGTTCATTTTTTCCACCGGGACATTTTGATCCGTCTCCTGGCGCCCCTAGAAATGGTCCATACACATCCGGGTGACAGTCGCGACACTCTCTCTCTTCCTCTCCGCGGGCCCGACGCAAAGTCTCGCCGAATTCGAGCGCGTTTTCGATGCAAACTAACGGCCGGAATCACATTTTGCACGGCGCGCCGAAAAACCGCAGATTTCCACGATATCCTCGGCGAATCGAGGTCGCACTCGACGAAATCTGCTGGACGCGCGCGCGCCTGCCAGCGCACTTAAGTCCGCGGCTGCGCCGAAAAGAAGTTTCTGCTTTCACTGCGACTCCGCGACTCTGCGCGCGGATGACGTCAGCCGCGAGGGCCGCCGAGGATCGCCGCCTGCACTTCGCGGAACGCTCACGGATTGTTGCCGAAAGACGGGCGGGACGGTGGCGCGCGCGATCGCCCGTCGGAGTGGCGCATCGTCGATCTCGATCGACGATTTTAACGCTGCCGAGTAAATAAACAATCGCGACGCGAGGCTCGAGGCGGTCGGGCGCATACAGGTTGTTGTTGACAGGTTGCTGCGCAGGCGCTGTTGTCACGCTTTGAACACAACCGATTTTTTGCCAGGGGAATCGGGGTCTGTAACGTTTAACGAATAACCTTGATTCGTCACCGCCTAGATGTGCGACAGAGAGAGGCTGAGAAAGAAACGAAGGTCTGTCAAACATGTCCAATGAGAAACATCTATTCTAAACTCTGTAGCGCGCTCTACTGGACGTTTGTTGTAGGTACAACACTTCTCACTCTTTCATTACGTCGCGCAAAAACCACGATTTTATAGTCACAAAATGACGATAAATATATGTGATTATTTTAAGCATTTCTTTGTGTGTTTCCTTATTTCGACGTGATTTTAATGTAAAAACATGACTATGTGACGTCAATATTTCATACTTGAAAATGTTTAACGTTAAAATCGCTTTAGAACATGCAAAAGTAGTAAAATACCAATAAATCAATTACTTTGAACTAGTTATTTCCGTGAATAATTTTTCAGATGACTTAGATTTTTAATGATTCTTCCAGTTTTCCAAGGGGATTTTTGAATCTCTTGGTAGCAACGGGTAGACATGACAACGCCGCACAGCTTCCCACCCATGTTTCAGTTTCAGGGCTGTTCAGGGCGCTTGAGTTGGGTGCCTCCGGTGCTTGGCCAATTATTTCCCTCACAAAATCACTTTTTACCCAAACAATCCGCACATTTACCGCCTAATACAACGCAGAGCGCTGCCCTCCATCATGTTTTACCATAATTAATCCTCCAAAACATTCGAAAGAAGATCCCTAGGCACAATGGAGCAGCAAGGCGCTGGCGATTATATCGAGAAGATGAAGTTCATGTCGCTGAAGGAGGCGTCTCGCTACCCTCAAGCTCAGGCGGGTCCTCAGACGCAACCGGGAGGCGCGTACGGCAGAAATATGGAGCAAGGCACCTACGAAAACGCCGACTACAAACTGTACGAGCGAGCGACCATCCTCCAAAGCAGCAAATACGCGTCGTCGAAATTAGAGCCCGCCAAGGTGGAGGAGAACGACGTGTACGTGCAGTGCGCGAAGCCGCAGGTACCCCCGAGTCCCACGAAGAGCCACAGTTCGATTAACTCCGGAGGCAGTGGTCCAGTGTACGAGAATGTCGAGTACTATGGGCACAACAACTTTGGTGAGTTTTTCTATTTAAAGCAGCTTGCAATTAATCTGGAAACTTATCATTGTGGGTGTATTGTTTAGGAGAGCATAAATACATGAACAAAGCCCAGCCTCAGGTCCCCACAAACATGGCAAAGCAAAGATTTGACTCGGGAATGAGTCACAACATGCACAATGTCTATGAGAACTTGCACGAGTATCCAATGGCAGCTCAAGGCCCCCCGCCCTACTCAAACTCAATCTATCAGCCAGTGCAGAGCGTGCCCCAAACGGCGCAGCCCACGTACACCCAGATGCAGGCGCCACAAGTTGCTCAAGTGGTGCAGCAAGCGCACCACGCCGCCTATTCGGTGATGCAGCCGCCGAGACCGTCGTCGCAGACCTCCGGCGGCGGTCTGCTGCCGCCGGTGGGGTCGGCCGGACCCGCGGGGCCTCAGTCCCCGGGCGCAGGATACTATCACAATCGAAGTCCGTCCAAGAACTCGTACAAATCCTCCATCGACGAGATCAACTCGTCGGATTACGTCTGCATGACGGGAAACATTTCGCAAACGCTGAGCACGAACATGCAGTTTCAAACCTCCACCGCGAAGAACTACTACCGAGGCCCGGACACGGGCATAGCCGGCGCGCCGACGCGTCCGCCCAAGCCCCAGCCGAAGGTCGAGCCGCCGCCGGTTAAGAAGCAGGAGGAGGTTAAGGTCGAGCCGGCGCCGGCGCCCAAACCGCAGTTCAAGCTGAAGATGAGCGGCAAGTCTCTGCTCCCCTACATGGTCACGCCGACCAAACCCAGGGGCCCGACGGAGGCCGAGAGGAAGATCGAGGAGATGACCAGGCAGATCGAGGAGGAGATGGAGAAGCACGAAGAGGAGGGCGAGTATTTCGGTGAGTTTCGTCGCTTCGGTGGAAAATCTCCGCGTTAAAACCGACCTTGGTTCCCTAGGAATATGTCACACTTGTCAGGAGAAAGTGACGGGCGCTGGGCAAGCCTGCCAGGCCATGGGCAACCTCTACCACACCAACTGCTTCATCTGCTGCTCCTGCGGGCGCGCCCTCCGAGGCAAAGCCTTCTACAACGTGCACGGGCGCGTCTATTGCGAGGAGGACTACTTGGTGAGTGTGCCGTCCCGCTCATATAGTCACTAGAGTCTTGAAGTTTTGAAGCTTTTGTAAAACCGCACGTCATTTCACACCCACTCAGCACCTTTGTCTCTTCACTACTCTATTTCTAAGTTGATTTTTACGTTTTTTTTCTGTTTGTCATTTTTGTTTTCGATGTGTTTTCGTAGGAATTGTTTGAAGAAAGCAATCCAGAAACGAACGATGAGCAGGTACGTTCATTTTCTTATTACCTTATAATTTCTCCGCATTTTTGTGTATGTTTGACTTGCAAAAGCTTCAATCCACGTCATATGACTTGCTAGATAACGAAACGCGGCCGCTTTGACTGTTTAAACGTGTTTGTTCGAAGGAACGCAAGTCATATCACGTGTTAGTTATGTTCTCGTACGTTTCGCTTTCGACGGGGGGTGAGTTCTTAACGTTCTGGCGTTTTCAGTACTCCGGTTTCCAACAGACGGCCGAGAAGTGCGCGATTTGCGGACATCTGATCATGGAAATGGTAATTATCACCACTTTGCTGTCAAGTTTGTGTGTTCGAATGCTTCGATTGTTGCAGATCCTGCAAGCCATGGGAAAGTCCTACCACCCGGGATGCTTCCGCTGCTGCATTTGCAACGAGTGCCTGGACGGCGTGCCGTTCACGGTGGACGTGGACAACAAGATCTACTGCGTCAACGACTACCACAGGATGTTCGCGCCGAAGTGCGCGGCGTGCGGCAAAGGCATAACGCCGGTGGAGGGCACCGAGGAGACCGTGCGGGTCGTCTCGATGGACAAGGACTTCCACGTCGACTGCTACGTGTGCGAGATGTGCGGCATGCAGCTCACGGACGAGCCGGACAAGCGCTGCTATCCGCTGGACGCGCAGCTGCTGTGCCGCGGATGTCACATCCGACGGCTGCAGCACACGCCGAGGCAAATGGAGCAGATGCATCCGGTCGCGGCGACCTATCAGTACAGCGGCTGAGCCGGCCGAGCATGACCTCCAAGCGCCGCCGACCACCCTTTCTAGACCCTCTTCACCGTTTGCAATATTACACGATCATGTTTTATCATCATTCCGAGACACTCAAAATTGTTTTCATCTGTGATATGTCGCGTTACTTTAAGTTTGAGATTAGCACGCTGGAAATTCGAGGACCGCGAGCGCTGCGCAGCGCGGTCGACGTAATAGCGGACGACGCGACGTCATCAGTTATCATGACGTCACCCCTCTTAACTTTTTTTAACAAATTGTGAGATTGTAAAATACTCACTGCCATGTTTTATCGAGAAGAACGCGCAACGATCGACGTTTTAGTATTGTTTAGAGTATTTTAGGAACAAATTCGCCACGTTTGCGTTTGCATCGGACGCGTAATTTGTTTTTCTTTTTGTAATTACGATTTTAATTAGCGCTAATTATAAGTGTAAGCAATATACATTACGATTACGTAGCTCGTAATAAACAATCAGTGACAAGTATGCGCAGTAAATTCACTAAATAATATTGGCCTGCGTGAAAATGTGAAAACATTTTCGCTGCTTCCTCCGCCCTATTGCGAAATGCAGGCGTGTGATTGGTTGTGAGAGGTGACGGCAAGCACCATGCGCAGCTGCGACCAATCAGAACCGGAGTGCGGCCGCGACTTGAGCCAATAAAAACGCTCTGGGGAGCGCGTTTCGAATCGAGTCTGAAGTTTTCGTGTTTTCAACTCGTCGAATACTTTGGGCGCAAATGTACGTTAAGAGTGAAAACCGAATTTTGTAGAAAGCAAATTCCCAGGACGTAAAATACTCTAAATTTCATTCTCCAACGAAATAACAATATACATCGTGCGACGCTGCTTGTAACTATGCATATACTTTGCATACGCCAGAGTCGCGCTCCGTGATATAACCTATGTTACCAAAAACAAAATGTAATCCACCAATCACCTACGACTTCGGTATGGTGTTCGTGTTCTTCTTCTTCGTGTCGTTGATTTTCGTCACGATCTTGCGCTCCATGTCGTCGATGAGGTTATCCGTGCGGTCTTTGAGCTGCTCCTTCTTCAGGCGCAGCTCTTCGCGCTTGTCTTTGACCGTGTCCATCATGTACTCGCGCTTGTTCTGATACATCTCCTTGAGCTGCTCGCGCGTGGGCACCGGCTTGATGTAGCCCCACTTTTGCAGGTAGTTTATCGAAATGGTGGTGCCGCCCAGCGTCACCGTGTATCTGACGGGCGTGGCGATCTTGTAACAAGCGTACGCGATGGCGACGTAGCCCAGACTGGAGTCCTTCAGGGGACTGAGCAGTTTCGAGCTCACGTTATAGCTTTCCATGATGGCGACTACATCGATTCCACTAAAAATATATTTGACGTTAGGAGAGGTTAATTTTCGTGGTTCTGACCTACCTTTTGGCCATGTAGTAAAAGCTGCCGAACCATCCGGCGGACGTGATCAAATGCACCGGAACCAAAACGTACCAATAATCTCTGTACATCTGCTTGAAGCGTTGAAACAGAGTTAGCCTCGCAACCTCACCAGTCTGTGGTTTCTCATCAGTGTGCACTCCTTTGTTCTGCTCAGTTTGTGTTTTACAACTAGGCGATTTACCAGTCGCCAAGAAACGCACGCAATACGTCGTCGCCGGCGCTAAGCGATTCACGGACAAGCCGGATAAGTTGCTCACTGCAAGGTGTGACTGCGACAAGGGGGAAAAGTCTCTTCGAGACACATATGTAGACAACTGGACCGGGTGGTGCTTCGCAAAGTTGGCGCGTCGCAGGGCGTTGTTCAACGCGACGCGTGCGATTAGCGTGGCCATCGCGGCCGGGCACAAACGCGCGCGAATTCGCGTTGTTTATTGCGGCGCAAGAAAGTAAAACGTAATACGCTTCCTAACCTCCGAGTCTCCGACTATCTGCGCGAAAACATCTCGATCGCGACGGTTCTCGAAGCCGTCGGCGTGCGTTCTAATTAAAAGTCGAGTGCCGCCTGCGCAGGGATTGTTGTTGCACTCGCGATATCAACAAATATTTATAGCGTACGAGCGTGCCAATCTGGCGATTTTATTTTTACCGCACGCACCACTCGACACGCTCGCCTTGTTTACGTTTCGGAGATGCAGACGGAGATGCAAAACTGGTTGCTGACCTTCCCCCAGCCAAGCGCGTCCGACTTTCTCCGAGGAGCGACGTGAATGAATAAAAAAACGCTTGATTCGCAGCCAAAAAACGCACTGCGAACGTGTAAATAAATGCGATAAATGAATTTCGGTGTTGCAAATTTCGTCGCGAATGACTGGAGGATGAATTTTGACTGGGAACTGCTCTGAAGCACGCCATTTTGATTGTGCACAATGATAACGATTCGTCCGCATATTGTCAAAATTAAACACGTTGAATAAATTCTCGATTTTTTCATGTATACCACACTGCTAATTATCACCTTTACGATGGTAATTCTCTGCACGGTGTGCGAGAAGGTCCACTTGCTCCTCTCCTAACGCGGCGGGAAGGCTCTCAGGATGTTTTGGAGCTTCCTCAGGTTGATAGGACGCCTCAGAACACCCGAGAGTGGGCCGGACCGATCGTCCGAAACGAAGAATCTCAAATATGCCAAGTATCTCAAGACGAACGCAGTGAATCGCGATTACAGGAGTGAAATGCACTTGAAGATAATCAGACACATCAAAGAGCTGAAATGCTTCACCAGAAAGTATTGGTACGTCGTGCTGCCCCTACACGGCATCCTCACGGTCGCCTATGTGGGCCTGTTCTATCTAGGATCCAGAAAGTACGCTTAAATTCACCCCGGAACCGAAATTTGATCGTGTCACTTTCCAGGACGCAAGGCGCCTTGGAATGGATGAACATAGGCCAAGAGGGAGTCGAACCAGCCCACTGGAAGTACTTCCCGAACATCCCCAAGAGAACCCTGGAGGACATCGCGATCACGCTGGTCCTGCTGAAAATCTCCGCGCCGCTGCGCTACGCGTCCACGTTTGTCGGGTCGAAGTATTTGGTGGAATTTTTGCGCGGTCGGCAGCTGATCAAATGTTTGCCGATGGGCCAAGTCGCTAACAACAACGTTAGCTGCAATAACAAAGAGGGAAGCGCGCATCGAACGTAAACAATAAACATTACGCTTCGTATGCCTTCCTAGCATCGTTACGCGCGCGGTGTAATTGTTGTTCGGAACGATTTAAACGTTGAGCAATTTAAATATTTAATGTTCCGCCGGTTGTTTATCTCGGAGGTGACGTCAGGGTCGCCTGATAATGTTTTATAACAGTGCTCACCTGTTTGCAATGTTGAGGCACGATGGCGAGCGTTTTATCGTTAGATTTGTCACTTTTATCAGGAAAATATAAAGCGAGAACGTTCGTAATTGTTATAAACTGCGCTTAATTATATCGAACGATGCGGGAAGTTCTGAGAGTTGTTTTGGTTCACCTGAGGCGCCATCTTGTGACCACCTGTTAGATATCCACGCAGGTAGCGAGCGGTCGCCCGTCGATGCCACCGATGCCACCTCACCTGTGCGTCGGAGCACGCGAGTGCCGCACTCTCGCAACGCTCGTCGGCCGCGGCGAAACACCTGAACACACCCGCGATCGAGACAAAGTGACAGCCCGACCACTCCGCAATTAGCGCGTTTACTGCAACCGTACAACTTCAGTGCCATCGTGATTGCGAACGAATCACCCCCGTAACAACGCCGCGATGACCGAAAACCAATGAATTACGGAAGCAATGGACTTGGCCACTATATAAACCTACCGACCCACCTGATCCACCCCGAATCGGAAAACAAACAAGCGGAAATATGTCGGAGGTGAACACGAACGGTACCACTGTCGGTGCCGAGGAGATAAACCACCCCTTGAAAACGACGGCGATCGACATTGCGCCGCCAGCGTCGAAGATGGACAGCGCGCATGTGACCGCCCATCCCAGTCCGCCGAGATCCGCCCTCGGCGGGGACGTCGTCGCTCCCGCGGCGCAGCCGTCGCCCAGCAAGGCGTGGGTGCACTTCGACGACGAGCACGGCGACAAGCGCCCCGCGGTCATCGCCGCGGAGAGCGTGCAGGTCAACCTGGAGAGGAGCTTCTCCGAAAACGCGCCGCCGCCCTCGGCGAACAACGCCAGCTCCGTGGTGGTGGACCCGAAGAACTTGCGGAACGTCGAGCTGCCGATGTCCAATCCGCAGGAGACCATTCGGCAAGGTTTCGGTAAGTGTTGGAGCTTATGTCACAGGGAGGAGGTTATAACGTGCGATTTCCAGCCAACGGAGATATCATAGTCACGCTCCTACCAGTTAATACGAGTTTGCCGTGGATTACGCCGGCGAAGTTTCGTCCGGAGTTGGTTCCAGAGGAGCTGATGGCGCAGGGGCTTACCGTGAGTTTGCCTGGTTATGAGGGATAACCAACAAACTAACCTCGAACGTTTATGTCGTTAGCTCACGGTCGAGGAATACGTCCAGATAATGGAGCTGTTGGTCAACGACTATCGCTTCACGCTTTATAACGTCTGCTACAAGCGCGTCCTGGTCGTCTGGATATCTCTAGCTTTCATCCTGCTCCTCTCCCTGCTCTTCAGCGGCCTCACCGGGCTGGTGCTCTTTGGCGTCGGCATCTTCTGGCTGGTCATCAACGCCACCGCCATCTTCCTCTCGATGTACGTCAAGTTCAAGCTCCAGCGCAATCTGGAGCACTGCCTGGCGAACGTCAACAAGCACCTGATGCGGCACAAGATCATCGTCGCGCTGGACGACCGCGGCAAGATATCCTGCCACAAGATCACGCTGTGCTTCGTGTACCTGGATCCCGCGCCGTGCATCGCGCACCTGCAGAGCTCCGTGGAGGTGCAGGAGCGCGACGAGGCCGGCTGGGAGCAGCGGATGGACATCAGCGTCAGCGACATCGTCATCCAGGGAGCGCGCACGACGCGCCTCTCGCGCAAGCAGGTTAGGAGAACGAATGGCGATCGGTCGCTTGTCATGTTGGTTGCCTACGTTAAACACGTTGTTGTCCTGTCTCCGATGCGCTTACTAATTGCGCTGAAGCAGCGCGCGTTCTTAACCAGCGGGTGTCGCTTTTGGGGGCTTTTCCGTCTGATCTCGGGTGAAATTAAACGATGCGATCACATTTCCAGACCGAGGTCGAGCGAATGCGAGCCGAAAACCTGTTCGCTCGCTATCTGCAAAGATGGGGCAAAGATTTCCTCCGCAGGCGCCTGGATTGGACGCTCGACGAGGCGATGGGCAATCCCTCGTCGCCGCGACACATCGGCAGCGCGCTGTGTCCGTGCCAGTACGTCGAGGACATTCTGGCGAGCAAGCCGGCGAAAGTCGATCGGCGCGACTGCTGCCCGTGCTTGTCGAGCATTCAGCGGCGATTAGGCATCGATTAGCGCTAATAATAAGACGA
Organism: Ecitodaemon sp. MM-2014; assembly: GCA_030557295.1. NCBI lineage: Eukaryota > Metazoa > Arthropoda > Insecta > Coleoptera > Staphylinidae > Ecitodaemon > Ecitodaemon sp. MM-2014. The sequence goes on along the minus strand of JARRAA010016331.1, from coordinate 8,654 downwards.
TTAGAAACGTTCGCGGTTAGAAACATTAGTAAGCATTATTATCATAGGCAACCAATCTTGCACAACACGGCTACTGCGCATCAACCGAACGTCGATGGTAATCAATATTCACTGCTTGCAGGAGCGCACGACGTTGTTATATCTAAGGTACGCCGCGCGCTGGGCGAAGGAAAGGGTCCGCGGGTATCTGGCGAGTCCGCCGGCGAAGGGCGGCCGGCACTGCGCGCGCATGACCTGTCCGTGCCAGTACATCGAGGACCATCTGCAGTGCAAACCCGCAGGCAAGTTGACGCTGAAAAGCTTTTGCTGCCTGCCCGATCAGGTCGAGGCCGGCCCCGGGGCGAATCCCTGCACGATCGTTTGATCACCGCACCCGCTTGAACCTCGAACAAACGCACCGCTTTTCTAACCTCTAAATACTCCGTCCGACCTGCGAGAAAGCGTCTTGGGGAGGGGGAGAAGCTGTCGTGACTGTCAAACGCTGGACTAATCACTAATTCTCTTTTTTTCCGGCCATCCAGGCAGTAATTAATTAGCGCAATGGACCGCAGGAGGATGTCTTAACGGCCATACGAAAGAAATCTCGATTACTTTTCTTACGATTAGCGAAAACTCGTATTATGTGTATTTACGATTAGCGAAACGACTAGACTTTCACTTTCGTTGTGACTAACACTCATTAACAAGCAATCTTAAGCAATAAGTCATAGATTTATCAAAGATTTATCGAAATGTAGGCATAATGTATATAGACGTTGATTTATCTGATTTTATTCTTCTGTTGAAAGATATTATGTGAAATTTATGAAATTTTAACGCAAATCCGTCCACGAGTTGCCTTTGTACAGAAGACGTTGTCAAATAAAGCAAATATTTTGTAATATATCGATAAAAACTTAATGAACCACTTTAATCTCCTTAACCCATTAACTTATTCTTAATTAACAGAGCACCAGGTGGCAGTTTAACACAATTATTCAGCCAAAAATCCAACCATTTGATTTGTGATTGTTACCTTTTTTAGCTGTTTTATGTGGATTTTGTATCTCAATGAACGACAGCAACGTTCGGTCGCCCACAGATTTTCAACTCCCTTGATACAACACCTGGAATTCTAGCCCTGCAAACTGGAATTGTATTTTAACCAAATAAAATGATATTTTGTTCAAATTCCCTGATATTTTACCTTATTTTACAGTCTAATTGCCTAGGAATTATTTAGAGAGTAGCATTGCAGTTATTTCTGCCTTGTGCCGTTCTAAAATTGCCTTTTCTTGTCTCAGTTCATCACATTTTTGGTGCAATTCCTTGACAGCTTGTTCCAGAACATCGGAGTCTCTAAGAAAGTCCTCTATTTTGGGTAATTTCGGGTCCACCGGAGGCACTTTGCTGTCGATGCATTGATATAGCACTCTTCTTTCTTCCTCGTGCTTTGCTATCGTTTCGATGTCCTCGAGATACTCCTCAGGCTTGAGGGAAAATTCAACTGGCTTCGGTAACTTGTTGGTGGACTTTGAAAACATTGCGTTTTACCAGTTTCAGGGGGTTTAATAGTGGGAGTATGTTTAACAATTGTTTAACTGGTGTTAGGTGATTGTTTATTGTATAATTTAGTAGGTTTATGCGTGGTTTTTAAAAGTTAATTTGCTAAAAACTTGTTGGTCTTCTTTGGTTCTAGTTACAGCTGATCGCGTTGCACCGAAGTTGTCAAATGAGTTGCCTAGAGTCAAGAGACGATTTATTTAAATTATTTCTTTCTTCGATTTTAAACGCATTTTAATAACGTTAGAGTTTTATAAAATCATTAAAAATTTATTTATCAAATAATTTCTGATTTCTTGATTACTTGTTATTTGTTCGGACGTGTCTCTTACGACAGTAAGAGTTGTTGCCTACAGTCAACACACGATTTATTTAAATTGCTCATTATCTCGTCGCAACCTACTGGGAAAAACTCGTTTCGTCATGCTGGCAGTTCGCATAAACCGGCACGACGGCGGCGAGTATCCCATTCCAATTTGTTTATTGTTTCAATTACTTCGTCGAACGGAATGGCGGACGGCTTAATCTAATCGCTCGAAAGCGAAAGCAAAGTCCACTCGACTGGAGAACAACACGCGCGATACCGTACGTCCCCAGCTGCTCCCACGTGCGTCCGTTTCGTGGCGTCTTGTCCGTCGTCCGTGTGCTCGTTGTCCTCCCGCGCATTTTCATTACCCTGCAGTGCAGCATGTTGCGCGCCGTGCGCCGCGGGGCGCAATGTCAGCGCGCATTCGCCAGCAGCTATGGAAGCAACGCCCGCATCGTGTTCAGCGAGTCGGTGCGGCACGCTTTGGAGCAGAACCTGCCGGTCGTGGCCTTGGAATCGACGATCATCACGCACGGCATGCCGTATCCACAGAACGTCGAGTGCGCCGTCGAATGCGAACGAAAAGTTTTACAAGCAGTGAGTAAAACAACGAACAACCGAAAACGCGGCACGTTAGCGAATTAATTAATATCAATAATTTCACGTTTCAACTCTTAACGCTTGAAATGTAAACACTTTTTGCGTGAGTGTTTAAAAATAAAAGTTGAGTGTATGGTTGGTTGCCTACGTTAAAGGCAGGATTCGAATTAAATTCAAAGAATTTCTCATTGTTTTCTAAACGATTGCTCTTGCAATCAACAATGCAACAAAATAAATAAAAATCACGTGTTTTTCTGACCAGGGAGCCACTCCGGCGACGATAGCGATCCTGAAAGGTCGCCTGACAATCGGATTGGATCACAACGAGCTGGAGCACATCGCGCAATTGAAGTCCGACGTGGTGAAGACGTCGCGGCGCGACCTCGCGCACGTTTTGGGGCGTAATTTATACGGGGGCACGACGGTGTCGGGCACCCTGGTCGCGGCCCAAATGGCTGGCATCAGGGTCTTCGCCACGGGCGGAATCGGCGGCGTGCATCGCGACGGGGAGAACACGCTCGACGTTTCGGCGGATTTACAAGAAATGGGACGCACCCCGATCGCGGTGGTTTCCAGCGGGGTGAAGTCAATCCTAGACATTCCCAGAACCCTAGAGTACTTGGTAACGTCACCCTCCAAATCAATTTCCAGCATAAAGGAGTAACGCGACGCGGTCTTCACATTTTCCCCGTTGATTTCGATCTTTCCCAGGAAACCCAAGGGGTGTACGTGGCGACGTTCGGCGAGACGGACAACTTCCCGGCGTTCTACACCCGCGACTCGGGGCACAAGTCGCCTTATCGCGTTTCCTGCGCGCGCGACGCCGCCGTCGTCATCAAGGCGCACAAGGACGTCGGCCTCGAGTCCGGCATGCTCTTCGCCGTTCCGGTGCCCGAAACGCACGCCATGGACGCGCGGCTAATGGAGGACGCCGTCAGCGACGCGCTCAAGATGGCCGACGAGCGCGGCGTCCGCGGGAAAGAAATCACGCCGTTCCTGCTCGGGCACGTCGCTCGCGCCACTCAGGGAAAGTCGCTGCAGACGAGTATCCTTTCATTTCGCACGCAAATTAACGAATCCGCGCCGAAATATGAGGTCTTAACCACGCCGCAGATATGAGTTTGGTGCAGAACAACGCGCTGGTCGCGGGTTGCATAGCTATGGAGTTATGGCGGCTCGAGCACGAGCAATCGACCCGGCCAGCCCACAAAACCTCCTGTTACGACCTGAGCGGTTTGAGGGAGGAAAGGGCGAAGGAGCAAGAAGCTCGCTCGTCAATCGTGAGTATTCCAATGCTTTGAGGGCGAAGCACGTTGAAATGTAATCAGTTACGACGAAATATTAAGATTTGCTCGACTCTGTGTGATTCATTTGTTTCGGATTTTTCGAGATCCGAAACCACCCCCAGTGGCCGATAGCAACATGTCCGCGCGATGATTAATCGCCGAGGGGAGGATGTATCGGATGGCAGCGTTCCAAACGCTCGCAAGAAACGATTGATTGAAGCGCCAAGGTCGCGTTAGGCTTTCAGCGGCGACATCTGGCGCTTGGAGGTTAAACTCGATCGATTAGGTTCTCGGTTTCAAAAAAAAAAGGGCGAATAGGACTTCATTTCTGGGCGGAACGGCCGCCGCGCACTTTATAGACTAGAAATCGCATTCGTCCTCGAAGCGGGCGAACCCACGGAGGAATTTATGCGGGAAAAACGAGGCCGAAACGGCGGTCCGGTCGATTCTCGACGTTCTCGGACGTTTATAGTTATGCATCTGGCGCCCGCCGGCGACGGATGATGTACGGGCCGGGTTATCACGGACGGCGCAACGAGCGGGAGCGGGAGTATCCAGCGCGAGGATAAACTCGAACGCGCGTTAATTATGTCCTGCTTTATGCGTTATCATGTCACACTTTATGCGCGAGATTTCCGGATGCGCGGAACGGGGCGGCATTTTATCCTATGCGTAGTTTTTGTAATTAAATTCGCCGTAATTCAACCGCCCCGCGGCGAACGTCCAAGTTTGTTTGCCGACGGCGCGAATTTATGAAGACGTTATAATGAACTTTCCGAGCTTCTGCGCAATAAATTCACATCGCCCACCATAACCTCACCTAGCATAACCTACGGAATGCATGATAGTGTCGTTGTTCTTGTGGGAATTAATTAAATCCAATCGAAATTACGACGGGACGATGACGGTGACACTTTGTTGCAGGTTGTCATCGGCGGCTCGATACTGGATCGATGCGTGACCGTGTTGGACGAGCAGATTACGGTGAGTGCGAAATTAATTACTTGCTCTCAAACCGTTGTGCTGGATGTACATAGTGTTCGGAATGCTCTCTTGATTCAAACTTGATGTTGCCCGTTCGAGAGTCGTAATCCGACTGCTCGGTCCCCCTCGTGCGGGTTCCCCTCATCGACTCGGATCGCAAAACAAAAGACAGTCCCCTCTCCCCCCCCACCCTACTCACAGCGGTCTTCAACAAGCGGGACTAAACGATTGAAAAGGAACTAGAAAACAACCGAAACGCGTTTCCAACAATCGCTTGGAACATTCTCCGAGGACTCGGTGTTTTATCGCTCCGGAGAGATAAATATCAGCAATGAAAAATAAATTAGGTTAAAATTTAGCACGCGCGCCGCGCGCTCGTAATCGATTCGCGCTTTCCGGGGGCGGGGGGCATAATTTCGATGCGCGCTTAACAATTTAACTAACAAGTTTTGACGTGGCGGCAGCGTATCGACTCGCCCACGCTCATCGGATTATTATTTAATTAAGCGCAGGAAACAACAGAGGCAGTTTGAAGGATGAGGTTGAAAGACACCTGGCGATGAAAGGAGGAACTAGAACGACGGATGGCGGCGATGCATGACGCGCAATTTAACCTCAAAAACTTCGAACAACCAAATCTGTTGTTCTAGGAGGCGCGCCGCGACGAGAACGGCATAGAACGTGAGGCGGGTAATGAAGTCCTCTCGGGGTGTACGCATAACCGTCCCGGGGGCGAAGCTGGGACGATAGCTCGACGGCGCGCCGGAGTGCATTGCGAGATAATGCGCCGGGCGCGCGTCGTCGGCATGCGAGTCACGCCCGCTATTCACCGTCGCCGGGCAATAATTCGCGTTTATTTCGGATTAAACGCCGCGCCGCGCCGACGCAAGTCGCCCGATCCGTTCGAATCGGCGACGCCGGCGCATTACGACGCCGTAAACGTCGCTCGCAGACGTCGCACAATGTTGACATGCTCGCAGCGCTCGTAAAACCTACCGGAAAAATTGCCGAAAGCCGTCGGAACGATCGCTTCGTTTTTTCAACGCCCTGTAGAGGGTTTGCGCGCGGACAAATTGCGGGTGCAATTAATATCTCTCTGATTTACCCCCGAGGACATGTTTTCGCGAGAAGAGCTTAAAATCTCAAAACTCGAGTTAGAGATTAAGTGCGCGTCGCATGTGGAGCTTCTCGGAGAGTGGATGAGCGATATCATCGCTCCGCGATGCACAGACTCGCAATTAATCATCGTGCACTCGCTGGAAGGGGCGAGAGTGGCCGGTAAGGACTAGGACTAGGACTAGGACTCACTCGCGGCTGACGCCGCGACGCTAAACGATGACGCCTGGAAAAAAAAGCAGGCGCACTTATAAAGTTCAAAACAAGTTCTTTTCCCGAGACCTCCACACGTCGAGTTAATAGACAGTTTCGTCCTGCATGTTGGATGATAGATGGCGCTCTAATGGCCTCGGAAAAGTCGGAACTCTTAAGAACAGTTTATATATTCAAATCTAAACAACACCTTGCGGCGAGGAAGTGAACTTCGTTCACAGATGGCGGTGATATACAAGTTCAAAACAAGTTTTTCGTATGACATCTATGCTTCATGATAATAAACACTTGTGGATGATAGATGGCGTTCTATCGGCGTCCGGAGAAAGTGAAAAACGCACCGAATAAAACAAGTAGTTTATATATTCTGACTTTTTTTCTAACAATACACTTTTATTAAATATTAATATAATATATACAGCTTTTTTTTTATTCATTTGTTTATCATTATTATTTGTGTATTTTCTTTAATAGTATATTTATGGTATAACATTTGGATAATAGCAGCGGTCTCTCTCTTTGGGATCGTGTAAAGTTTAGGTCGAATCAACGCAAAAGATCAAGTCATGTCAAGTGTCGACGTTCACGCGACGAACTCGTAGATTATTATTGTTATGCACCAGAGGGCAGCTCGCATGATGGGTTGCCTACGTTCCTCAGATTTACATTGTTATTGCGCCCGTTTCTCGCGCGTTTTACTTTTAAATTTGCAGAGGGTAGGGTCTGCGCCTACGACAGACGTTGAAACGGAAAGAGGTGGGAAATATTAAATCATTTGGTTGCTTGACGCAGTTATTCATAGATGTCGCTCGCGGGCCGTTATTAGAACATGCGGTATATCGAATCGAATATGCCTACGAATCTGACAATGAGTATTTTGCGCATGCGAAGCGCGGAATAAAATCCCAATCAAACAATTCGCGCATTAGGCAATTTCATTGAATATTTTTCCATCGATTTTCGCCGATCTTTAGGTTTTCTCAGCGTCGGGAAGCGTAAATGTTACAGGGTTTACATTTAGTTAACTTTATTTATAATTTTAGTTCTTTGTAACGTATTAGACGTATTTGATTTACCAACCGATCGGCTCACTCTTTATCGTTTATTTGTTTCTTAATTTTTTTTCTTTTTAAAGTTTAATTATTAGGGGTCGGGCGAATTCCTTCGTCTAGTTTATTCATATTGGTCACATTTATCGCAGGAGTGGGCGGTCGTTTATTTCGCCTTCTCGTTTTAGACCCCGCCCTCTATGCTAGGTCTTCTTCGGGTTAGCACATGCAACATGCGAAGCAATTAATTGAATATCGCGACAACTATATAACGAACGGTGGCGCGCGCGAAATAGAATTGATTAATTAGCGAATCGATCCGTAATTAATTGATGATGAAAACTCCGCCCGGAGGCGGTACGCTGGGGTAACGATGCGCGCAATGTCGGCAATGAATCGGAATAAATCGCTTTAACATAATTGCAAATTGAAACAGCAGATTTTCACCACGAAAAACTATGCGTTTTGTAGATTTTTTTTGTAACACCCTGTATGAATTCAACTGTATATCATTAAGAGCAGTCGATAGAGGATTTATCAAAGAATCTCTGGTGATTTTTTCAGGCGGAAATATTCATTTTTACCCGAGTTATTCGATTGTTTGTTCGAACAGGACTATTTTAATCAGAAATTTGCAAGAGAAACTTCGGGATTTTCTTCTGGGAAAACCAATTAAGATAGTTTAATGAACTTTTTACTAATCTCTGGACAATTTATTAGAGAATCACTTGTAAATTTTTCGAGAGGAAATATTGTTTACTTTAAAAGTTATTAACAATTGAATTGCACAACAAAATTTACCCCCTATTATTTTCCTACGAAGTTTATGATTTTTTTTTCGGGAAAACTGCTCGATCGATTTCACTGAACATTTCGTCAATATATTAAGAATCAATCTAAGATGTTATTCTAATTTTCTGGTTCAAAAATAATCCTTGCATGTGAAGTTATTTCCGATTGTGTAACAGGGCGAAACTTGCGCAATAAAATAAACTCAGCAAACAGCACGCCAGTCCGGAATCCGGCGAATCGAGTACGGGGCAAGCTAAAAACTCGGCGAATCGTTAAATCGATCCTCGAACATTGTCAACCGCTGCGGAGCGAACCGACGCGAAACTTTTCGCCGGCTCGGCGCGATCTCGCTCGCAAAGTTGTCCGGCTCGCGTGTGCTTCGGTTTAAACTTTCCCGGTTTGTAAATCGCCAACGACCAATCCCCCGCACTCCGCCGTCGCGGACACATAAACCGATTTGCCGACTGGCGTCATCTGGGGAGCGCTCAGCGCGGCGCGCGCCGGATTTGGGCAACCAAACAAACATAACTCTACGACCGTCGACGGACGACGTAAAAGCGCATTGTTAAGCGAGTCGCAATCGCCATCTCGACATGCTTCACAAAATGGCGGCGAACGGAAACGTCACGCCGACAAGGTTTTAGTTAATTTACGCGGTAATTGTTTTAACGTTTCGTCATAACTGCTTGTTTATTAGTTTATAATTATTAATCGCGTTTAATTGGAGGATGAATTTGTTTTTAAGGTAATTTAAATATAATTATC
>JARRAA010016280.1:0-27236 GCA_030557295.1 Ecitodaemon sp. MM-2014 | reverse complement strand
TCGACACAGAAACGAGCATCATCGTGCGCCATCATCATCGTTGCCGCTAACATATTTTATTATTGTTGTTCTATAATTTGTTGTTCATTTACCGTTATTGTTATTAATTGTTAATTTATTCATTACATTACTGTTCAATTGTATATTATGTATAATTTGTGTAATATATCCAAATTGTAAAATGTGCAGAAATTGTAAATTATGTATAGTATGTAAAATTTGTATTAAAATAAATTGAGTACAATTTAAATTGAACGTCGAGCCACGCGTCGAGAGCGGCCCCCTTTCTGACTGTTCATATATCCATCATATTTTCTCTTTTAAAATTTCTCATATCTCAATTCCGATAAGAGCTTTTCTATTTCCCAATTTCTCCTCTCCAATATTCGAAATTTCCAAAGCGGGTAAACATTCTCGTGATATCCCGAACATTTGGGCATAAACACCGTCCAAATTGGCCCGGCCGTTTCGAAGTTTCTAGACCATTTTTCTAGACATTTTTTCTACATTTTTATACATAAGAAGATTCACAGATTGTCAGTTTGATGCCACGACATTCTTTAATGAGATATCATACATTCAACGCAGTTAAAAAAAGCCGATGTTAACTAGATCCGAATTTGATAGACAGGTCGTTTCTATATTTCTATTAGATGCATGCGCAGGAACTCATGGTAGTAAGGTATGTTTGTCAGTCGGATTCTTGAAAATCAAAAGAATCAAATTTTATATGCTTACCAGCTAGATGGCAACTGTGGCAACGCCTTAAAAGATTTAAGAGCGCGAAACCGCACGGAGAGCACCGAACCGCCGAGAGCCCTCTCTTTCTAACCGTCACTGCCATTTTGAATCTTGGGCAAGTGGTCAGTCAGTTTGCTAGTTTAGCGGTTTTATTTACACATTTATTCGTTTTAACATTTTATACAACAAGCAAAAGTTACCGCGCGCATCGTTAAGACATTGTTGTGTGTCAATATCCACGTAATTACAGGATGAACCTCGTAAGTATAACAAGTTATTGTAAATACGCACCGAATTCTAGGTTAAATACGCTCGTTCTTAATTACTATTTTATTTCAGAACACGGATGTAGGGCCCGATTACATGCGACAAATATCAATGTTCTTAGAAGAAAATAGGATCGCATCGTTTAAAAAGTGGGTGTTCGATGATTCTCAACCCTGCAATGCAACAAAGGTATGCATTTGTAGTTTGAAGTCAAGCATAGTATAATAACATTGTTCCATATTAAAGATGGCAGAAGCTGGCTTTTATTCTGTTGCGACAAAAGAGGATCCAGACAGTGTTCAATGCTTTCTCTGCAGCAAGTCTCTTGATGGATGGGAAGCTGAAGATGATCCATGGAGAGAACACCTTTCACATACGAAAAATTGCTTATTTGCCAAGTTACACCTACCTGAAAAGAAACTAACATTGAATCAAGTGACAGATTTGCGAAAGGAGCAATTTAAGAATATCTTCATTAAATATTTTGATGATATGATGGCTGACTTGGGAGATACTTGGTGTGATTTGTTTGAGCAAAATCAAGAGCATTCCAAGTAAAATAGGTATAACACTATTTTAAAAACATTCAAATTAAGCTCTTTATCGGTTGATCACAATGATTAGGATATGTCTTTAAGTGTAATTAAACATGAACAAATTATTTATAGTTGGAATATTGTAGTGCCTCGAGTTTTCTGTGAATTTTAATATATTACTGAATAAACAACATCTGACTCATTAGTTGAGTTATTTAGAGTGAATACTCGCCCGCATACTGAAACATTATGTTCAGTTATATAATCAGCCTTATATCTGAGAATATATAAGATTTATACACTCTCTGCATATATACAGATCTATTAGTTTTAGGTTTGTATAATATATTGATTGTATAATTAAATTAAGCAAGTTGCAAACAAAAGAACACCACATTTCAAATAATTTATAGTTGAGGGAATATGCACTTAATTGAAGATTAACAATGAGCAGCACTTTTATGAATTTTGAATTCTCCACATAAAAACCCATCATTCTTCGTGATCCACCAAGAATAATGATTGTGTAAGTCCCATTATGCAGTTTTCAAGAAAATAAAAATGGTCAGATATTAACAAACAGTAGTTATGTATTTTTGTTTAATTAACGGAAAAAATATTTAGTAATAAATACACATTAATTTATGAACCCTACATCTGCAACTGATTTATTTAGATTGATTATTTGAAAACATACTAAAACATTGTGGATATAAAAACCGCTTTTGAACCAAATACTTACAATTAATAGGGTTACAGATAGATCCACTAGCTTTATTTTTGTAAAATGTACTGGTATGTATATTGGAGTTTCAACTTAAAAAACCTGTTCAAATGATTCACAATTTAGTACACTTGACGCAAAGTACCCATTTACAATTGTGCGCCAAAAAGTCATCTTCTGGTGAATGGCAGACCCTCCTGCCATATGCCACACCAGTTTTGCAGATTCTTGCGGCCCCTGTTGCTGGATTGATAAGTGACTGATTGAAATAAAACAAGATGCACATTATATCAAATTAAAAGCCCAAATTGAGCAAGAATAACAATTATGAAAGTCCCATTAAAACATGTTAAAACCAAAAGTTACATTTTTGGGTATGCAGTATTTATGTTTAATTAATTAATTGTAAACAATTCATTTGTGATAACATTCTAGGTGCACATCAATTTATAAACCCTACATCTGTAACTGATTCATTAGTTATTTTTAATAAAACATTAACCAATGCGACATCTAAACGATATGCTACTTCCTGTCCCATTTTTAGACACTCTATAAGCGTGGTGGGATGTAGCGATCCACCGCCAATTTGCACAATGGAACTAAACGAGTTCTTAGATATTGCTATAACGACAGAACCTCCAGCACACTGTTCTTCAGCATCTGATGGATCTACAATGCAGGTGTCACCTATTTTACATACAGTTACCTATGAAAGAAAAAATATTTAAGATATTACTTCTAGAATAGACAATAACTCCTATTTACCATTATTGGAGCATTGATCACATTAAGTTTCTCACAATCATACAATTCATCTGAAACTTCCATGTCAACTTTATTTCCATCCACAGTCACTGACTTTACTTTTGGTATTCTTGTATCCCAAAGTGCTGCTTTGACTGCCAGTGAGACTGCATCAAATAAGTTTCCAGCACATTCCAGTAGGAGTATATCAATGTACAGTTTCCAACATTTTCTCCCTTTCATAATGCAAAGGACTGAAGTGTCAAAGGCTTGTGTTGATTTGTATGCAGCAGTTAAGCAGTTTGAGATTTCTGTAGCTAAATTATCACCTCCCCTGCCTTCAAAGTCTGGAGTAGCATTTGCTGAGCTTTGGAAAGATAACAATGAGTCATTCTTGTGCTACATTTCAAGTGTTAGCAACTATACCAATCAACAAAAAACTCGAGTTTTCCTTTATTTGGTTGGTCAGGGAATGGCACATCTACTTCCACCTTGACTGATACCAAAACATCTGTATTCGCCAAGCGAAGACGAGCTGAACCAAAGGAAGAGGCCACGATACCTGTTTCCAATTCCATTGGTCTGTAGTCGTTGTTCTCTCGTCCGTCGATGCGAAAATTTTCTTCGACGCCATGTAGAATTAACGTTTTTTCCGCTTCGCACAAAGTCATTTTTATTCAGTAGGGCGAGTTGTTTAATTTGAAACAGACATCGGTTCCTAAAATGTTTAAAAGCTTGTCAACAATGACCTAACCTTAAATATACCATGCCGTGAATCCAGTAAGCATTGAAAGTTGCCTGTATTTATGTTGGAAGGGTTGGCAGGATAAAGCAAAGATTTTTGGCAAAGATATCATATGAATGTATTTATCCTATGGGTTAAAGGGGATAAAGGCAGTGATGGGATTAGACTGGTTCGCCCTGGTTTGCTAATCGTTATTTAGGTCGTTATGGTTACAATGGGTTTAGACGTCAGAGATAAACTGATACATTAATAACAACAGTTTTTCATTTATAATACATATGGAAAGTTGAATAAACTGCAAGGAGGTAGTACCAGAAAGTATATAATATAATCTCTACTAGAATGTTTTTACATGTTACATGTTGTACATACTAGTTTACAGCATTCACAAGAAACAAATATTTTACAAAGAAATTTCGGTACGAGTGTGAGTCATAGGTGTGAGTTTCACATGCAATATTCCCTCCACAATTTTACTTTCTGCCCTTCAGAGCATCTGATAATTCCACTATATGTGCTTTAAAAGATATGTATAAAGATACAAAAGAACGAACTGATATCCAAAAATAATATCAAATGGATTTATGCACGCTTGGTCGGACTTCAAAACGTATATAGCTATAATTTATCAAATAAAATACCTTGAGCTCTAAACATTTAATACATTTTTAGATCAGGAATCAATAATGTACCAATTTTATCTTTTATGATATTTATTACCATTACTTTTTTGAAGGGCTATAATTTTGTTTAGCTAATTCTGGATTAAATTGTGAATTATATCGTTGCTTTCCTGTGCTGACTGCTGCTTCAGTAGGTTTAACAATGCCTAATTTCTCTTCTCTTAATTTGGTAATCATTTCCTCCGCTCGTTTCCTCTCTCCCCGCTCTCGTTTCAAGCGTTCCTCCCTAAGCAATTTAAGCTTAGCTTCTTTTTCCAATTTTTCCTCATCATCTGATTCTTCCTCATCTGAGGAATATTTCCGCTTGTCTTTCTTATGCTTTTTGTGTTTACTCTTTTTATGTTTCTTCTTGCATTTCTTGATCTTTGAAGACAATTTTATAAGGTCCTTAGATTTCATTTTATTATCTATCAACTTAGTAGCTCTTTTCTTGCCATCCTCTAACGTTCTTGAAACTTTCCCAGTATCATTCTTGTCTTTCTTAGGATCAAGTAATTTTTGTATCATGACTAATGGATCCTCACGACTCTTTGATTTCAGATTAACTTCATCAGTATCCTTTTGCGAGTCAGGTCGATTTGGAGCTACATCATACCAGTTTTTCTTTCCAAGTGCTTCATTAGTGTCTTGTCCTAAATATTGCAAGTAACCAATTTGCTTCTCATATTTTTCTTGCTCTTCCTTCTTTTCTTTCTCATGCTCTTTGTTGGTTTGTTTGAGCTCTGCCCTGTTTTCTTCAAGGTCCAAAAATAGATTAACATTGGTCAGTTGCTCCTTTTCCTGCTCTTGTGATTGTTGTGATGTATCATAAGGTATGAAGTCATCAGTTCTTACTCTCTTCTGAGCCCTTTCTCTAAGAAGTTGGGTTCTTGCTTCCCTTTCCTGAATCAAAACCATACAATAAAGGATAAACTTATATATTTATACAACACCATATGTAAATGTACTCACAGCCAATTGTATTCTTTCTTGTTTAGCTTTTTCTTCTTCAGCTGCTTTGGCCTGGTCCCTTCTTACCCTTGCAATGTTATCCTTTGTTCGGACATGCCACCTTGAGAGAAATAATGATTATAGAATGTTAACAATATTTTAGTTTAGTTATTAATACCTCTTCTTTGGTAAAATATTCATTGTAAGAGTGACAGAGCTTAACTAGATTGATTTCTTGATATATTCTGTTAAATCATCAATTTTGATCGTTTAAGTACGATTGCACGGATTGAACAGATTGTATGGATTGTACAATAATAATGAATTATCCAGATGATAATGTAGGCAACTCGTTTTACTTTCGTAATAAATTAAAAGCAGAATAATCAGAATAATACATTATGAACATTATAAACAAATTACTTGAATATTCTCAAATTTAACAATAAAAATAGTTGCATATTACACTGCGCTTTCTTTTGAAGGGAACAATTTTGTACTAATTTATATTAAATTTATTTAAAAGAAGATGTTAAAGCACCTGCCAAGAGATGTCGCTTTAGCACCAGTTGACATTGGTTGACATTTAATTTGACACATATTCCGATTGCGCCTGTGTGCGCATGTGTGTGCGGTTGTGTTGTCAACTGACAGGAAAGTGAGGAAATCTTCGATTTATCGAAAGTGTTTCGTGTAAATAATAAACATGAAGTAAGGATTAAAGTTAAGTTTAATTGGTACAAGAACACGAAAGCGACAACAGCGTGGCGAATAAGTTCGATCACGAGAAACGGGTTGCATTGAAAACACGTCACTAGCACTATGTAATGATGGTTCTTCAGAAACATATGAGGGGCCTTTGAGCAACGTGAATACGTTTTCGCTATCATACAATGCACGCAAACACAAAAACGAAAGAGATGTTTATAATAAGGGCCTTGGAAAAAATCCTAAATGATAAGGAAATCAAAAGATCCAATCATTCTCAGCTGAGGAAAGCATGCGAGACTGCACTAGGTATGTGACCTAATAGTTGATGTAACAGTTCCATGTGAAAGCTAGGTTTTGCTCAACCTTTTAGAGGAAATCAAGAAGGAGCTGGCAAATGGGAAGGATGAGGAAATTTCTGTGTCACATGCATTACCAATACCAAAGAGTGGTGATGCGAATGTGCTCACGACAGAAAAGTATTTTCTTCCTTTTGAGCTGGCATGTCAGAGCAGATCAACCAGGATAGTGGTCACTGCACTCGACTGTCTACAAAAGTTGATTGCATATGGTCATTTGACTGCCAATGTGCCAGACTCAACCACTCCAGGAAAGCTTCTAATTGATAGAATTGTTGAAACTGTTTGTGCCTGCTTTTCTGGCCCTCAAACAGATGAAGGTAGAAAAACTTAAACACAACATGGAATGTATTATTAAAATTAACATAAATATGTATGTTTTAGGTGTACAGCTGCAGATTATCAAAGCATTATTAACTGTAGTCACCAGCCAGCATGTTGAGGTGCATGAGGGCAC
This sequence comes from Ecitodaemon sp. MM-2014, assembly GCA_030557295.1. Lineage (NCBI taxonomy): Eukaryota > Metazoa > Arthropoda > Insecta > Coleoptera > Staphylinidae > Ecitodaemon > Ecitodaemon sp. MM-2014. The sequence continues at coordinate 20,339 of JARRAA010016280.1, read as the reverse complement.
AGTGTTAACGGCGGTCCGCACGTGCTACAACATTTTTTTAGCCAGCAAGAACCTAATCAATCAGACGACGGCGCGGGCCACCCTCACGCAAATGTTGAACGTGATTTTCATGCGGATGGAGAACCAAGCGTTTGACAATGAAGTGCAATTAGAAAATCAATTAAATAAATCGTTGAACACAAGCGGCAATAAGGAGAAAGACGGCGAGAAGGAGAGCGAACACAACGAAGAGAAAGAGAGAGAAAAGGACGATGAGCTAGGGAGTTTTGATATTGCTCGGCAGATTGTGAATTCGGTTGTGGAAAGCGCAATTTTGCACGTTGAGTCAAACAGTAAACAAGATGTTGATAAGGAAATAAATGAAGAAAATGCGGCTCCTATACACAGGTAACTATTTATGCGCTATTTGTTGATAAAATTTTCCATTCGGTTGATCATATGCAGAGCATATTGTTCTGTCAATATTATTAGTTGATTAAATAAGAAAATTGAATTAACATTATTCATTGCGATTGACTGTCTGATTATCAGTTACAGGGGATATATATTTTTTTGAGATTTTAATTGGCAGTAATATTTCCGTTATACGAATGCTCGATAAATCGAATCGCTTTTAGATTAGTGTAAATCCCCGTATATTGTTGATTCACAATAATTCATAGTTTATTCTGAAATTTTTGTTTTTGGGTAAATCTATGGGCCCACATAAGAACTGAAAATTTGACAAAAAAAATTCAGTGAGAGTCCAGAACCATTTTTTAGTGCATTTGCATAGCTTAATTTATCATTCACACAAAAAATTCGAGAGCTTCAGAGACGTAAAAGTTATGAATTTTTGAGTGCAAGCAACAATTGAGCGGTTGCAAGGTGCGCGACTAATGCGATATACCAATGCAACAATGCAACGATTTCAACAGTTCACGGTTAATTATGGTACCCCGATTCCTGAACTCTCCTCCGTTTTTTTTCCAAAGTGATCTAGTTTTCGAGATATACTCGATTATACTCGAGAAAATATATTCATTGGTTACAAGGAAAATCTCCATCCACAACCATTTTGATTTGTCTGATCGCCTGATCGAAAAATCTTAACCAAAATGTTTAATAAAAAAACCTTATTCCCAATTAGTAATCAATGATATAGGTCTATCAACTACAAATTTATATCAGATAATACATAAATATGTTTTACTTTTTAATAAACTTTATCAAGTTATTCGAATCCTCGATGGGGTCCGTATTATTCGGTTAATCGAGATACTATTGTATTCACAATTTACTTATTTGGCTCGGACTAATATCTTGTAGAATAATCAATGTTTAAAGATTCGCACGATTTATAGGGTTTCTGTGCTTTTGTTTTGACTGAATCTTGTTAAGTTTATATGTCTAGACATTGCTGGGTTAGTAGAATTCTACTCTTCCTGTTATGATCTGAATTTATAGTTTTATTTATTTATTTTTTATTTTACGCATTACGTCTATACAAAATAAACATTATTACAGAGTACCATCTCAGGAAAGTGTTGACACACACAGCGAATCCGATTCGGCGATGACGGCAAAATTCAGTCACATTCTACAAAAAGATGCATTCCTTGTTTTCCGCGCGCTATGCAAGCTATCTATGAAACCTCTCCCCGATGGAACGCCTGATCCAAAGTCGCACGAACTGCGTTCGAAGATTTTATCACTGCAACTACTGCTATCGATTCTACAAAACGCTGGCCCCGTTTTTCGATCGAACGAAATGTTTATCACAGCGATCAAACAGTACCTCTGCGTGGCCTTGTCGAAAAACGGCGTGAGCTCAATACCCGAAGTGTTTGAGTTGTCCCTATCGATTTTCTTGGCGCTGCTTTCGAACTTTAAGATGCACCTCAAGATGCAGATCGAAGTGTTCTTCAAGGAGATCTTTTTGAATATTTTGGAGACGTCTAGCTCGTCGTTTGAGCACAAGTGGATGGTGATACAAGCTCTGACGCGTATCTGCAGCGATGCTCAGAGCATAGTTGATATTTATGTGAACTATGACTGTGATTTATCCTGCGCGAATCTGTTCGAGCGCTTGGTGAACGACTTGAGTAAGATTGCTCAGGGTAGACACGCGTTGGAACTTGGCGCGTCGCCGAATCAGGAGAAGTCTATGCGGATCAGAGGGCTAGAGTGCCTGGTGTCTATTCTAAAGTGCATGGTGGAGTGGAGCAAGGATCTTTATGTCAATCCGAATATGCAGTCATCTGTGGGAGAGCAAATTATCGTGTCTAAAGATAATGATAATGAAGGCAGTTTGAAGTCCCATGGCGGGTCTAGTACGAGTTTACATTCCAGTGGTGGCTCGAGCGGGGGCAACAAAGAAGTTTTGGACTCGCCGGAGCAGCTTGAAGTGTTGAAGCACCAGAAAGAGGTGTGTTTCGCTGGTTATAATTTATTGCCAATTAATTAAAATGCAAATTCGTTTATTAGGTGTGGGAAACAGGAATCGATTTATTCAATCGCAAACCAAAGCGGGGCGTACAGTTTTTACAAGAACAAAATCTGCTCGGCGCGTCTCACATTGAAGTCGCCAAGTTTCTACAATCTGATGATAGACTGGATAAAACCTTTATCGGTGATTTTCTTGGCGAAAACGATGATTTTTGCAAGGAAGTTATGTACGCGTATGTCGATTGCATGAATTTCGCTAACATGGATATCGTTGCCGCCTTGAGATACTTCTTGGAAGGATTTAGGTTGCCGGGGGAGGCACAAAAGATCGATAGGTACGCATTTTATTTTATTAGTCGTTTCGTATGATAGACGCTGATTGTGCATATGAATGTTTACAGACTGATGGAGAAGTTTGCGAGTCGCTATTGCGAGTGCAATCCAAACAACGGTCTCTTCGCTAGCGCGGACGTCGCCTACGTGCTGGGCTTCTCGATAATCATGCTAACGACCGACCTGCACTCGCCGCAAGTGAAAAATAAAATGACGAAAGAGCAGTACATCAAACTGAATCGCGGCAATACCGATAGCAAAGACGTGCCCGAAGAATACCTATCGCAGATTTACGACGAGATCGCCGGACATGAAATTAAAATGAAGAACACCGTCAGCAAGCCAGGTAAACAACCTATCAACAGCGAGAAGCGTCGAAAGATTCTCTTCAATATGGAAATGGAAATGATTTCTTCCGCCGCAAAGAATCTAATGGAATCGGTCTCTCACGCCCAGGCACCGTTCACAACGGCGAAACATTTGGAGCACGTGCGGCCAATGTTTAAAATGGCTTGGACGCCGTTCTTGGCTGCTTTCAGTGTTGGTCTACAGGATTGCGATGATCCGGAAGTTGCTACGTTGTGTTTGGATGGCATTCGATGCGCGATTCGTATCGCGTGCATATTCCACATGACGTTGGAACGCGACGCGTACGTTCAGGCTCTTGCGAGATTCACTTTGCTGACGGCAAACTCGCCCATTATGGATATGAAAGCAAAGAATATTGATACGATAAAGACGTTAATTATGGTGGCGCACACTGACGGGAATTATTTGGGTAGCAGTTGGTTGGATATACTGAAATGCATCTCGCAGTTGGAGCTGGCGCAATTGATTGGAACGGGAGTTAGGCCCCAGTTCTTAGCTGGCCCCGGTCATAAACCCCCGGATCCAACTACGAAGGAACACATCGGTCAGACGAGCTCGCAGAGCGTAGTCGTAGCGGTTGATAGAATATTCACAGGGTCGACCAGACTCGACGGTGAAGCAATCGTTGACTTCGTCAAAGCTCTGTGTCAGGTTTCGTTGGACGAGTTGGCTTATACTGGGCATCCGAGAATGTTCTCTCTTCAGAAGATTGTGGAGATTTCGTATTACAACATGGGCAGAATCAGGTTACAGTGGTCAAAGATCTGGCAAGTTTTGGGCGAACATTTTAATACAGTCGGGTGCAACAACAACGAGGAAATATGTTTCTTTGCTGTGGATAGTTTAAGACAATTGTCTATGAAGTTCATAGAAAAGGGCGAGTTTGCAAACTTTAATTTCCAGAAAGATTTCCTTCGGCCGTTCGAACACATTATGAAGAAAAACATCTCGCCCACGATTCGCGATATGGTCGTGCGTTGCATCGCGCAGATGGTCAATTCCCAGGCGAACAATATTCGCTCGGGTTGGAAGAATATATTTTCCGTATTCCACTTGGCCGCGTCGGATCAAGAGGAGGCAATCGTCGACTTAGCCTTCCAGACTACCGGAAAAATCATAGCAGAGATTTACGAGAAGCAGTTCCCGGTTATGATCGATTCCTTCCAAGACGCTGTAAAATGCTTATCGGAATTTGCATGCAACGCAAGATTCCCGGACACTAGCATGGAAGCTATTCGATTGGTACGCACGTGTGCATTGAACGTCTACGCGTCGCCGCAAGTATTCGCTGATCATGGAGGAATGGAGAATGACATGGCCGTCGTGGAAGCCGATAGAGTATGGGTCCGCGGTTGGTTCCCTCTGCTCTTCTCGTTGTCGTGCGTCGTAAATCGTTGTAAGCTTGACGTTCGTACTCGCGCGCTTACCGTACTCTTTGAAATCGTCAAAACCTACGGCGACTCATTCCAGTCTCACTGGTGGCGCGATTTGTTTAAAGTTTTATTCCGCATTTTCGACAACATGAAATTACCCGAACAGCACACCGAGAAGGCTGAGTGGATGACCACGACTTGCAACCACGCCCTTTATGCTATCGTCGACGTTTTTACGCAATACTTCGATATGTTAGGGCCGTTGCTTCTCGAGGAGTTGTATCTGCAGCTGCATTGGTGCGTGCAGCAGGATAATGAGCAACTTGCAAAGTCGGGCACTAATTGCTTGGAAAATCTGGTCAATTCGAATGGTCAGAAGTTTTCCGAGGATACCTGGGAGAAAACGTGCCAGTGCATGTTCGACATTTTTCATTCCACAATTCCGAATGCCTTATTGACGTGGAAGCCGGAGTCGATGCAGACGACCGCTATCATTGAAAATGGGGACGTCGCGTCGCGTGGCATCCTCAAACGATCGTCGATGTCCGTGGATAATCGCAATCCGGAGAACGCGCTGTTTAACAGCCTTATGATCAAAACCGCTGTGCAATTGGAGCTTATTCAAACGATCGATAATATCGTCTTTTATCCGGCGACGTCTCGGAAAGAAGATGCGGAAACGTTGGCGTTAGCTGCGGCCGACATGACAGGAAACGGAGGGTTAACTGAATGCCAACGAGAGGAGCAGGGGATGTACAGGGTTCTGAGTTCGCCGCACTTGTTGAAACTTGCTGATTGCCTACTGCAATCACATAGGTAATAAGTTTTTAAGCCTCCATATTTCTGATCAATAATTTTAAAATTTGTTTAAATTAAGGTTTGCCAAATCATTCAACACCGATCACGAACAGAGAAATCTGCTTTGGAAGGCCGGCTATAAAGGCTCGACGAAACCAAACCTTTTGAAGCAAGAAACCCAAAGTTTGGCGTGTTTGCTCCGAATTCTATTTAAGATGTATTGTGACGAGGGTCGACGCGATCACTGGCACGTCACGCAAGTGAAGCTCGTTGCAGTCTGTCAAGAAGCACTGGAATATTTCCTCAAACTTCAAAGTGAAACACACAGGGATGCGTGGACATCTCTATTATTACTGATTTTAACCAGGCTGTTGAAAATGCCGGACGATAGGGTAAGTTATCATGCATTTCTAAAGATCGCATGAATTTAATCTTGTCTCTCGAATCTTTTTTACAGTTTGCGATCCACGTGTCGAGTTACTATACGCTCTTGTGCGAAATCGTGTGCTTTGATCTAAAAGCCGAACTGCGATCGATCCTACGACGGGTATTTTTACGGATCGGTCCGGTGTTTAAGATAACCGCTGGCAATACAGCCATTGGAACTTAGTCATCCCGTCCAAAATCACTGAAAGTGTCAAAGATGCGCGAATGCAACGCGAATGCACTGCAACTAACAAAATTTTATTAAATTATTTGAATAGAATTTAAAACCGTTATATAGTTCTGGTGTAACTTATAAGTGAGAATTTTAAGTGACGTGGTAGACTATTCTTAAGTGCTGCAAATCATTTGCGCCTAGCTATCCGTCGGATTTTCTTTGTCATTAAATATGATCAACATATCTGGTTGATACAATATTAATTAATTATGTACTAACAATTACTAATCATTTGTAGTAAATCAAAACTGTAAGCGTAATTTCTATTCGTGAATGGTATCGGAGCAATCGTTAATAAGAGTTTTGTCTAGTGGCGAGTGAATTTTCTAATTGCTTGGTATGTCAGATGTGTACGATCGACGAGCGCTTTTGTTATATCCTTACTCGAAGCACACAATATTGCGTTGCCTTTTAGTTAGCGCGTGCCTTTTAATGAAACAAACAAACACAAGAGAGCAATGAAGTACTTGCTGGTACGAAGTTCCTCCGACGAGCGTTATTTTCACCATACGTAGGGTAAATCTCAATCTAAAATCTAAATCATGTGTATGTATGTAACAAGGAATTTGATTGGATAGATCTAGCGTGGTGTACAAAGGACGAACGACATTATTTCAGTAGCTTTATTCGGCACAGCCTATTTTTTAATCTTATTATACATATTTGTTGTGTTATGCCATACACATTAATTATAATTATAAAGACTATTATTATTATGCGAAATGATTCTGTAGCTAAAGAATTAAATATATTTATCTTGATTAATAACAGTGGCGAATGTATCTCCTGATTTTGTCGTATATTTATTTTCTCTGATATTGCTTACTTCTGACGAAGTAAACTTTTTTGCTTTCCGTACGATAACTACGACATCCGAGCATTTTTAATCCATGGGATGATCTTTGGCTCTAAATACTTGATGCAACTTGAAGTGCGTCGTTTCATGAATATTTCCACATCTTGTACATCTAGTGTCATGTGAGTTCGGCATTCCAACAACGTACGGGCCCTAACACCTCGTATAATGCCCGCTCGGGTTTCACGTATGAGCAACTGGTATGTTATTACTCTTTCATAATCGTGTGCTCCAACAGTAAAAGGGTGACTCGTAAACACCCCCGGCCGTGCGCACAGAATAAAGTAGTCATGGGAAATTGCGTCGAGACGGAAAACCACGGCGAGCAAACGCGAAGCGCGCAAACTCATCCGTGACTTTCAAACCTTTCCTATCGTGTGTTCATCCTCGACAAGCATAAAGCGCGCAGCCTAGGACCTTCCAGGACTATGACTCGTCGCTCTCGGCGCTAGTGCGGTGTTTTAGTAAACTTTTTTTTCGATTAATCAATTATTATTATTAACTTAAAACTAGAAGTGAGTTAGTTTTATACTGTGCAATAGACGTTTTAATCAATTAAGCAAATAATGGGGTGTAATACAAGTAATGAAGTTAAAACTGAAGTGCCAGATACGAATGGCAATGATGGGGGTGATTTAAATGCAGGCGACAGTGAAAATATAACAGGGCAAGATAACATTGAAGTGGAAGATGACAACGATAATGAAAATGGAAATGAAGAAATTGAAGGTATGTTTGGAATAAACAAGAAACCGTTTCTGAACTGCAGTATTTATTCCTTTCTCTGATATTGGTTAATTTTTATTTTGTAAGACGAAATATTAATTTAGTTTTAATTCCACGTACAAATATTTGTCTGTGTAGTAAAATACTCGAGGAAATTCCGACTTGTTATTGCAGAAAACACGCTGTGCTGTGTTCCTGCGTTTATAGATTCGCAAATGTGTTTATTGCTCTCGAAACCAGTCTGTAACTGGTACACAAACGGACTAGTGCTGAAACTTCCGCAACGGTGTTTTGATTTTGATTTTATTTGGGTTTTTGCAACCTTGTCGTATTAACCCACTTTTCTATTTATTTCGTGTTTATCAATGACAAACTTAAAGTTATTTTCGGGTTTCTGATAATTTATTACATGCGAATTAATGATATTTGAGCAATTTGCTGAGAAATATCAACGTTAATTGAAAAATTATTTAATTGCTCTTTTCGCCTTATTTGAACAGTTAGGCATAATAATTTGGGTTTGTGAATATTCGAATAATGGGCATAATAATATTAGATACCCTCTAGCATCACCAGTGATAGTTGTTTGTATTGCCGGAAGCGAATACGAGTACATGCTAATGTGTCGCATATCCCGGGAAATTATTGATCTTCATATGGCCGGTACATTTACGATACAAAAATTGTCGATAGACCAAAACAAAGGATTAACTAAATGTATGAGTAGTATTTTGTCGTCTTAACCGTCAATTTTGGTAAGTAATGACCAAAGCCATGGTGTACGATTGAGCTGGGCTTTTTACTGTGCGATGCTTGAAAATTGCAAATGCATTTATAGAAATGAATGACATTTCTTGATTTAGAGGTTCAAAATTAAACTAAAAACGCTCAAAAGACAATAGTTTTGGCAGTTTAAAGATTACATTAATATAATAACAGATTATAGTGGTCACTGAAACAAACACTTCACGTAGCAATTGCAAATGCCTGCCTCTTCATTGCCAGGTATATATATATAGAAAAAATACAATAAATCAATTAATTTCTTTGAACTTGGATCTATTCTTCACGGAATACATAAATTATGCATAAATCTTTTTAGGGCTGACGATTTTATATGATGTTTTTCATGTAGTAGAGCGTTAATAAAAAGACTATTTAAAAAACTTGTCATATTTCTTGAATTTATCAGGCGAATTAACTCTGAATTTTCCACTTTTGGCAAGTCACTAAAAGTAATTTAGAATCCTAAAATTACCTGCTGAATATAATGTTCATATTAACGAATTAATTTGTTAATGAATAATTACAAATGCAAATTGCCCATTTTCTTGATTTATTGGACCTCAATGTGCCATTTCTTATTTGGGGGCAATAATTTTCTGCCACACCTAAAATGCTCAAATTACCCACATTTGAATGCCTAAGCAAATAAATTATTTTGGGCCAGTTACTGTTATCCATTTCATTAGATAATTGGTTTATCGGTAAAACGTGTTTGTCAAATCCTACAAATTGGTACCTTTTTCTGCTTCTTTTGTGTTGGCCCCGTTGAGGCTATCAAGTAAATGTGAACCACATAAAAGTGCAATTAACTTAATTAAATACTAAATGTGTTCACTCAGGCATCCCTGCTGCTACCAGTGATATTCATGTCAGAGAAGTGACTATTTATAACTATCTAGTGGTGTAAAGGTTCAGCGCACTGCGCATAGCTTTGTGGTGAAGTAGTTGAGAATATGCTAATTTCTCTCAAGTGAATTAGTTTAACAAATGCCATTACTTTTAACGGCTACAATAAAATGTAACCCGCGCTTTAAATTGTTTCTTTTTTACCACTGACCTATTTAGGGAACCATTTATTAAAAAAAATTGTATTTAATATTAATTTTATAATTTTTTTAAATGAAAATTCTTCACTGGCGCTACGGCATGGGAGCAATAGGTACAATGAGACTTTCATTGATAGATGAAAATTTGACAGCAATTTTAAATAGTTTCATATATTAGAACTTGAGAGAGTAATGTGGGAGTAATAAAGTGTATTTGACTGATATACTAATGGTGTGTTTTACTCCATCGGGTGTTACCTAAAGGTAAGAGTTGTCGTTATAGTTATTGTTTTCGGAATACGGGTTGGATCATTTAACCAAAGGTTGCAATGTTTTGTGGATTTTAATTTTGTGAATTGTTTTTGGTGCCGTTATGCAAAAATGACACTATTTCGTCGTTTGCGGCCAACATTTAGGATAACAAACATATAAAACATATGTATAACTGATAATATGTGGAATATACCAGGGGCAGCGTTCATATTTGTTTTCAATCATGTCTCTGAAAAAAGTGATTTCTTTCAAAATACTGAACGAAATGTCAATTTTCAAATTATTAATGCAAGAACAAAAGTTCAGATTATCGATTAGTATTATTTAAAATTCACTATTCAATGTACCGAAACCATAGAACCATAATTTCCATAATTTGTCATATATTTTCAAGCCTTTTTCACATTTTCTTCAAGCGCGAAAATACCACCTTCGCGTTTAAGAAAACATCACATGTTTTATTGTAATTTAATACTACATTTATGGTATTTTGCAAAGGCACAGAAAATTGAACCCGCTAAAAGCCTCATGAAATATACAAAGAGTCCTGAATTGTATCCGCCGCAGTCTATAATACTCTTGGGTAGGTATGCAACAAAATGTAATCCACTAGCGTCGTCGTCATTGGTATCACTCCGACCATGCTTATCGACGCACGCCGTTTTCTGTCGATGTCCTGCCTGAAAATCGATCGCAATAAACAGCTGCGAATGACCGGAATACAATCCGCTAGGAAGAGGCTTTCATGTCCAATAGAAAAGAAATAAATGGAATACATTTTGCTGGTAGTGCAGGAATGCGCAGAAGGTGAAGGAAATTTCCGGAAGGGTGGTGTTGAACAGAGAGTTGGTGGAACTAGTTGTGGATAGATGTCGCTGTGGGCATCATTTTTAGCATTTTGGAGAAATTTGAGGATTTTATCCAATATCTGGTCTAAACCAAAAATCAGTTTTTGAAACATACGTTCCATAAATTATTTTCAATTTTGATGGTTCGAAATTAAATCAAATTTAAAATTGGGTAATAGTGTTCGTTAACCTCATTGCCTGTTTTACTTTTTCAGTTCACCTATATCTTCTTGTCGGAAATTGGCACTTGCGTTAAAAAATGTTTTTAATAATTTTTAAACTATTAAACTTTGAGCCGAATCGCTCAATTTAAAAAAGACGAATTAAAAAACAGATATCTATGACTGCAAAAGTTCTACTTGTATTCGTTAGGTGGCGTTGTGGGTAGCAGATCCTGGAAAATGTCCCTTTTTTTACACTACATTATTATTCTACTCTTTCGCTCTTTATTCTGCTTCCCATTCATCTTCCTACGCCATTATACACTTTCCACCCCACAATCCTGTAATTTACTCCCTCGCCTTTTGCTGGACCGCACCGAGTTTGCACAATAACGCGAAGAAAATTACTCTCGTAATTAGTTTTGCATAAAATTAAATATTTGCCGGCTACGGAATTAACGGACGCATGTATTTTACTAGTCGAGCTTACTTAAAGAAACGGGGGCAGAGCAACTGCGTAATGGAAATTGCCAGCCCGTCCACTGTTCCCACTGTTCAGTCCTTGCGTTCCGCCGCGTTCTTATTTCTCAGCGAGACCATTCATTACCGACGTCCTTGCTTAGAATCGACTAAGGCACAACGGACTATACCTTCCTCCCCATTTCTACCAATGTAGAAATGGGACGTCGAACAATGGACCTTCCGGGAGGAACTAAGCTCAGCCATTGTTAGTGTTTTCATTTGTTTTATTCATGAACATGCGCTTGCGATGAAGACTTTTCCATGCGCGAGTGCCAATGAATTTTATACCTACATTCACCAATTGAATTAATTACAATAATATAGGTACAAACACAATGCAGTTTTCACGAACAATAAGCAAAGCTAAAACCAACCTTCGCTAAACACACTAAAACTTGTCACATGGACAAATAGGAACTTAATTGCAGAAGTTGAAAAGCGATTAATCGAATTTATCACTTCAATTGTTATAAAATTCAAGTGCACTTAACAAACTCTCAGCAGTAAATTACAGCTAGGAGGATTAAGCGCATTAAAGGACGTGGAGCCATTGCGCAAACTCGCGTCCCGCGTCCTTTTTTTTTCTGTAACTCGATAAACAAGCATAAATCCGAGGTAAAAAAGTGTCGGAAGTTCAGCCGGTGGTGGAGCGAACAGGGCATGTTTTTTTGGTGGGCCTCCAAACCAGGCAACGCAATTAGTTGTGCGTTAAAAATGCGAACACATTTTCGTTTTTGTGCCGACATGATTTGTTGTTGTTTGGTCGGTGTTGCTGTATATAGAAATATGTAAAGGTGGCGAAGGCGCCGGGCGCGCGTCGCTCTAATATAGAAAAACTTTGTGAATATTGCATGGAATTAAATTTATCTGTAATATATATGTGATCTCCAAACGCGAGCAAACACATATAACTTATTAATTATACATGCCGGGATATATAGAGCGGAAAGTTACTTTTGATATGAATATTTTATTACTGTTAAAGTTCCGATCGTTTTGTTTGTATGTAAATATAGTTAAAGGTTGATGAAACTATTATTTTTCATAATTAATAACTATATAAAACATTATAACTATTAAGGGATATTTACCAGGAGATTACGACACGTGTGTGCAAACAAATTGATTTCATAATTGCGACGACCTTGCAGAAGAAATCAATTAAGTTTTGCTTGCAGGTGTTAACCTGCAATATAATAAATCAATACTTACTAATTACAAAACTTTTTATATGAGCAATGTGTGGGCCTGTATAGAAGAATCTAGTAATTATATTTCCTCTTGATATATCGACACATTGATTGCTAATCGATCTGTGCTTTTAAACTTTTACTAACTTCAACATTAGATTTTTTGTTATAGGCTAAAAGTTTTCTGAAAATAAAAAACATTCTTGAGCAAATAGAATATTGTAAATTGTGCTTATTTATTCATACAATGAAAGCCATAATTATTTAATAATTAAACATTAACATATATATTATTCTGTAGGTTTAGTTTGCCCAGTTCCATACCATTCTCGTTGTATTTATTTCCGAAATAATGCGATGCAAGTGCATGGGATAATAATAAAATTATGCTCGGTTTCACTTGATAACCAATTTAAACTTCATAATTGTTACAAGAATGAATCATAAGTCAAGTGTTTGTTTCGAATCCGAGGTACGGAACGAATGGTGCCAAAACAGTTGGCACGCTGGCATCCCTTCCGCGTCGAGCTGGGTAGTACGCGAAGGCGGCGGGGCAACCCGTAGCGTTGCCGTCGTCGATCGTTGCCGCCGCTGCCGCCGCCGGCCGCCGCGCGCACCCTATAAAAGCCGATTCGCGGCGGAGCGGGCGCGTTACAAATCAGGTGACTGTCGCGCCGACCGAACGCATTCGCCGACGCACGAGATCCGAACGTATCTCTTTCCACACCTAACAAATACAATTGTTCATACCAATTACAATCGGAGCAAACACGCCAACACGTAAGTGCAGTTATTTCCATTTCCATTTTATTCTATCGCCCGCCAATTGAAACGCATTGCTTTTACTCACATGAACGCAATATTGGGGTTGGAAAATATTTTTGTTATGAATAAATAATTGCCATTGTTAAAGTTTAAAAATTTAACGCGGGAAATATTTATTGCAGTGAAAAACGCATTTATTATTTTTTTAATTAAATTCACCGTTACGTTTTTTTATCTTTTGTATTGTTAGCTGGGTCAGCGGGTAGTAAAAACTGTTGACTCGCCTGAACAAGAGTACAATTCAAATCCGCTGTAATATCAAAACGTGCTTTATTACACCGTCGCGCCCATTGAACTCGAACGCGAATATTTGTTACAACATTCCTCCCCATTTGAAAATCGCACGCGTTCTAAATAATCCAGACGTCGAATGACGCCTCCCCGTTGTTTGTCTCTGGGGAACGGAAACATTTTTGACAGGAGACTAATAATTCGGGAGACTAAACAGCAGCACAACTTCAAAGATAAAGAATAAAAGAGCCCTTCGGTTGCATTGTTTCCAACGTGCTGAAAACGTTGAAATTCTCAAGGGAAATTATTAAATATTCAAAACATTCGAATCCTCAAAAAGATACACAATTGGAAATTTCATTTTGAACAAAATGATGGCATATTAATGTATTCAATTAAGAAATGAACAGCTATGTCTCTAACACGAATTTTTAGCGTACATAATTCAGTGGAAGTATTCAAGCACGTAGCAAGATGCATTGAAAATCCAATTAATAATTGAAATCTATTAGCGCTCGCTTATAATTCTTCGAATCCAATTAGCTCGTCCAAGTCGTCTAGTGCATCTTGGCCACTGACTCGCCCGCGACAGACCCCGTTCGTTGATAAGCGGATGGAAAACCTCTGAAATACTTAATCAAAGCGAAATCCAATTATGTGTATAACGGCATGGCGCAGCGACGACGTGCGGTTTGCGAGGCGTTTATTTGTTCGCCCGATAAGAGAAATGAGAAATTGGAAATAGGAAAGCAGAGTGTTGGAAGCGAATTTATTAATTTGGAAAAGTACTTTTAACTTCATCAGTGAAGGATATAAAGATTGGACTGATTGTAAGTGATTGCGTAAGAAGATAATTAATACTATCATAAAAAAATATAGTAATTATTTTTAGATTTTTTGATTGGGCTATATTCAGAAGTTCACGCTTAAATTACAATCATCGCATATAAATTAGGTAGTTAATATCAAATTGAATCGTTATTTTATACCTACTGTTTTCTCTATGAAGTAATTATAGTTCAAAATGAATTTAAATGAAATGATCAAATCAAAGTTATTAATATTTTATCGCCTGAAAAAAGTTGATATGATATCTTTTGAAAAAAATTTGATGTGGGATAGCTTGAAAATATTTCAATTTCCGCCGTCAACACCGTCAACACATTACGACTTAAAGTTTTAATTTAATTTCCAATATAGATTTATTGGTTTGAGTAACAAGTAGTCGGCGTTTTATGGCTCCCAATTTTCGTATTTCTATAAACAATAGCGATGAGTAAACCCAAAAGAGCAGATCGTTGTATTATCGTCCACATTTTTTGTCATTCTAAATATGGATGAGAAAATCCAGGAAGAAAATGAATTGTATTGGACAGAGCATTTCTTAAAATTATTAAAAATTCAACCTTCCTCATCAAATATAACTTAATCAAATAAAATTTAATTAATGATGTACTCTCCGCTATTGGTAACAATCTCCTGCCACTGTTCGACCAGTTTATCGATGTCCCTTTGACAGCAATCGGCTGGCCTAGATTGGGGGACTTGAGGAGTCAACTTTGGAGGTCCTCCTCATGGTTGAAGGTTACGATTGATAACAAATGAAGACAGACAATAGGGTTGCAAAGGAGAAACTGAGATTTCTAGTGGTATACTACTTCTTCACTCTATTCATTGCAGAAAACCGAAAAATGTGGACGCTCACTACTTATTACCCAACCCAAAAATTTAGGAGCGATTAACATTGAGAGTCATCACAAAAATAAGACATGAAAATAACCTACAACCCCAATCCACAACATCTCCAAGAACAAATTCAATGAGATGATTATATGAGAAGTAACAATAACTGGACATATCGAACGAAGTACTAAATTTCTAAACAACAAACTCACACTTAAATTACTGTTAAATTTATCCCTTACAATGACGTTGCACTCTATCCAAATACTGCTCGAACTGCGTTCCCACCCTAGTTATAATTTTTCATATTATACTTTTAATTTTTGTTAATTCTTACTGGGGTCACCTATATTACAATATAACAGGCATAAACGAATGATACACCGAACGTACGATAAAAAGGCACCGCCATGTAAACACGTAAAAATTACGCCTGTTAGTTGTTTTCTCCTTGGATATGACGGCCAGACTGAATGTAACTGACACACATGCATCAATTGGACTTACTACGATAATACTGATATGAATATCGTAACATGAGTGACCCCAGTTAGATTACAAAAGAGTTTATAATATATTGACGGCCATCGTGTATTCAAGCTTAAGCTTGCATATTAAAACTAAACACTACTACATAAATTGATGTTAAAATTCGTAAAACCGTAAATCGAGTTTTTAATTAGTTTAGGAGTTAAAAACTTCTTAATTGTGTGATGTTTATTTCATCCCGTTTACAACTCTGAATTTGGCGGCACTCATTCCTCCTCCAGGACCAAAGGTGAAAATAAAGTTCCATGCGGCAATGTTCATATTTTCAATTATGTCGCCTGATTATCGCGCAACATAAACCCAAAGAAACGGGCATAATGAAATAACAAATTTGTCATGACGCCGGGGCGGTATTTTCTTCATGTTTCTTTTCATTTTCAGAGGCACAGCGCGCAAACAAAACAATGTACTTCCGCGCGTCGAAGAAAAAACTAAAAACCTTTTGTTTAGAAATGCTGAAATTTTCATGTAGTGCTCGAGTGGAGCGAGTCGAGTGGAAGTTTTGTATAAATTTATGCAATTTAAATGATTAATATGCCGTTCTGCATGTTTTATACACTTCTTTTCCGTTCTCGCCTTACTTTTCCTTACTTTTCTCCGTTGTTGCTGCTCGATGCTTTCTTTTGTGCGCTTTTTGCGCGCCGAAATCAGGGAAGGAAAGCCTTGATAATAGAAATGTAAGGCGAGAAAGACGGAGGGCTTGTCACGCTTTTTGTTCGAACGGCTTTTAACGTATTACGAATAAACACGGGTTTTCCATGGTATTCAGATGGGATTTAGCTCCCAACGCTCTCGATACTGTTCGCGCTAACTTCGGGGCTACGCTTTGACTAGTAATGCAACCACCCTAATGCTTCAACGCCACCGCGAACGCCACGAAAACTGTTTGCTGGTGCGGTGCGAGGATAACAAATAAATTCTATCGATAGAAATAAAAAAGGGAAACTGGGGATTCGTGGTGGATCTGCCTGAATAAAAATGTTGAGCGTTTCCTACCAAATGTAACAAAAATGTGCGAACGGCAGAGAGGGATGAAATAGACTGAAATTGTGCGTGAAAACAAACACCAGACACTTGGAAATGCCTTGGTGCTAACTTTCCTAAACTTATTATGCCGACCGAACTTTTAAACGTACTAAACTTATTGTGAGATAACTTCACTTACAGAGAAACATTTAACTTGGTTGCATAAATTAAAACATGACATTCATTACATTAATATTTGTGCGAGCACAAAAGGCACATGGTATATGACTTTTACGCATGTCCAAACCAACATGCTTTGTTGTTTTGTGCGCCTTTTTGGGCAACCGGAAGTACAAGGCCGGACGTATTTGTATTGATCATGTTTTCGAACGGCATCCCAGCGAAAAAAGCAAAAGGGTGCGCGACGAATTGAAGAATTCATGGACGAAGAAACTATGTGAAGGAAACCGAAGTGCTGGCGGCGCGTTTTTACGATTTCCATTCGGTATACGCGGAGATGTCTCCATTCGTTACTTTTGCCAGCGAATATATTTTTATCAATTTGAAATGAGCCATTTGGAGTCGTTCGTCTGGTTCAAATTCGTTTTTTTGGCAAAAAAAATACTCCTTCGCATGGCCCCAACAAAGCGCCGAAAGCTGAATGAGGACGCAATGAATGCGGAATGAATCCTTGAGATAAGATTTCCATATTGGAGCTTTTGACGCTTCTAATTGAACCGCAAGACGCAGACGCGACGGACAAACATGTCGAGGGAGGGCTTTTACGATGTGTATTTTTGAAATTAGCGGTGGCGGTATTAATGATAATGACTTGCTGGTATTTCTTGTGATGATTATTATTAATACCGACCTTTTTCCGGCGCGCTGGTCGCGAATGCAACCTCGACCTTTTTTTTAGCCCTTTTCCGCCCAGCCTTCGCCGAATGTAATGCGTGCACGGGTGCGCGTATACTATTAGTTGCTCCACCATATCCGACAAAGTAGCCCTCGCCCACGTCGCGTTGGAGTAAGCGAGTGAGTGAAGGGTGCGAAGTGAAAGCTTGGCCGAGAGTGAAATTGCTTCCAACAAGTTTGCGGTGTCAATGCCGCGCCTGCACGAGGCGAAGGAGCGCGAACGTACGAAGCGAGTACGCGCTAGGGGAGGACATGTCCTTGAGATGTCAGCATGATTTCCGTGCTTGGGTGGCTAAGGTTCGAAGGGTCGCGAGGGTCGCGAGGGCGGCGAGGGCATCGGCTTTTTTGTTTTATCCTCTTTTTATAATCGCATCGCAATATTTTTAGACCGGACGGACAGCGAAGATGTGACAACCTCGTTGTGTTTATTGACAGTTCGCGAACGCTTGGTTGTATCCGCTTTTCCGTTTTGTCTGCGGTGTCAATAAATTTGGAACGTTATTTATATACGCGAGAGAGTGAGAGAGAGTGGCGGCTGGAAATACACAACGTGCGGTTATCAATGTTTGTTTTTAAAAGCTTTCTGCTTCCGGAATGTCTCTGTTGATGCATTAATGTGCGATCACATGCAAATTTTTAAGAGGAAGAATGAGCCTGTAATGGAATAATATTGGGCTGAGTAATGAGTATTTGAAAGTTAATATTTTCCTCTACATTAAAACGGTCTTTATGGGTTCACACATTGGTAATCTTCAACTATGAGTCCTCCTCCAAAGTTGGCTCCTGAACTTCTTCGAATCTAGGTCAGCCAATTTCTGACAAAGGCGCATCGATAAACAGGTCGAACTGTGCCAGATAGTTAGCAAAAGCGGAGAATACATAATTGATTAAATTGTTGTTTTATTTGATGAGAAACAGTCGAATTTTTAAAAAAGAAAAAACGTTCTTTACTTATTTCTGCAAGCAATCTCACATATCGTATGACGATAAATGTGGATGTTAATACAACAATTTGTTCCACTGGGTTTTCTCATGTCCATTTATTACAGAAAAGCGAAAAATGTGGTCGATAAAACGTTCATTACTTATTACTCAATTAATCAATATTTCAAGAGTTTTTTTTTATTGCATACTGGTTGAGCACCCTAATGCTATAATAGTGAGTAGTCGCTTTGTGTCAATGAAAATGAGTAAATTGGTTGGTAACTAGTTAAGTGAAGAGCGATTTACATAAATGGGAGCGAAGGCTAATGTGGCTAATGTTGTCGGATAGTTTTTCAATCTAGAGGGTTGTGTAACAGGAGCCTTTCAAAATAAAAGAATCGGAAAAGTCTTTTGTTCTGGTACTAACCGCAACTACCACATAACCGAGCAATCATTCCGACACGTTACGTGGCAAAAGATCAATGCCCAACAAAGAAATGAATAAATCTGATATACCTATACAATTGCAATATCGCGTGATATTGAATGTCAGCAAATGTGATATGTGACATTGAGTTTTCAATGCCCCAAAGCGCGTTAAGCCCCCGCTCTTAGCACGCGCGGAAATTGGGTTGGTCTTGTGCGAGGTAAAAATAAATCGACACGGATTCTAATATCACCACAGCGCAGCGCAAACATTAGTTTAAGAAATGGCGAAAGCGAGGCTCTCATCAATCACACCTCGGTCACCTTCACCAAGGAATGTATATAACCAGAAACATAATGAATAACGTCGCTCCCTGAATCGCAAAAGCGAAATAATATTTTTCGCGCGATGGAATTCATAAAAATATTTATGACTCACCACTCACCTTCCGGCATTTGCTAAAAATAGAGGAATAAGAAAGATTTCCATTAATGGCAATTTAATGAAAGAAGAAACTTCCGGTTTCAGTGTCGATTAAAATCCGTGAAATTGCTTTTGTTTTCGCTGTTTTGTTTGATGATGCTTTTGATTGCTTTTGTTGCGTTTTTAAACACTAGCGTGATTGATGTTTTAATTTTTCTCCGTGAAATATGAAAATTGATTGTCGACGTTTGTGCGTTAATTGATTACTCGTGGGAGCTTGTATAACGAGTTTATTAGGGCACAAAAGCGAGGGTTTCGCTAGTGCAATTAGCTAAATTAAACGCTCACATCACAGGCATCAACATCAAGCTTTGCGAGGGCGTAAACATTCCCACCTACTGAGGCCAAGAAAGCAATTAAGTCTGGTCATAAATTCTCGAAGAATTTAGTTTGTTTGCCCAAAAGATTTAAATTATTGGGTGAATGGATTATACCATCTATTACCTACTGTATAGATTAGCAATCAATGAGATTTTATAAATTTAGATCAGGATTTAGGTTTGTTTTAAAACCACGTCCCACATTTATTATAGATTTCTCTATAATATTGACAACGGCTGTAATTAAGTGTAAATAATGATAGGGACGAAGGACGTTGCTAATTGAGTTCAATCGACAAACAGATTAGACTAAACCGAATTAAACAAATTCGTGGTGTGGGGTAGGTTAGTTGAACATCGATACTCCTACCACAAGGAGTACCGGAGAGCAAAGATGTTTTAACTTGATTCACAACGATTTTATTTATGCTTATGTCACAAATGATTAGACTTCGCGTTACGGTGAGCGTTGACTTCTGACTTGTCGCGATGGCGAGTGCTGACTTCTTGCGCGTTGATTTCTAACTGCCCTTCGCTGCTGAAGCTTCTTGCTTTTATAGCGAGGATTTGGCGCCGATTTAGCTGCGACGGTTGGTGGCGGTTAGTGACGGTTGCTGCTGGCGCGCATTCTCGCGACAACCGTTGCA
>JARRAA010016274.1:0-12060 GCA_030557295.1 Ecitodaemon sp. MM-2014 | reverse complement strand
GGTATAGTACACTTGTTGTAATTTTATGCAAATCGTGGCGAGACAGAAGTTAAGTTAAAACGCTCATTACTTATTACTCAAGCCAATTTTGATAACGATACACTCTTAGATGCTAAAGTCTCTTATGTAAATTTCTCGCAAATTATACACACCCAAAGTCCGAAGTATACGAACCAAAACGAATGCGTTGATCCTCTTGTTATTCCAAAAATTATTCTCTGTAATCTATCTAATAATATCTACTATATCTATCTTCAAGAATGTTTTGATCATTACTCAAGCTACTTAATCCAGATCTGCTAACTGTGCATTCCTAGACGTTCGAGTACTTTAAATACAATTCATGCGTTAATTTTCGCAAATTCAACCGGCATAGTTCAAAGAATTGAGAGACCTTCGGAAACGCTTTAAACTCTACTCGAACTAGTTATGCTAGTTCTGCTTTGAGTAAAATTCCATGAGTTAATTACTGCTGACTACAAAGTCCCAAGTAGTTCGAAGCATAAGATCCGAAATTAATGTGTTAATTAATGCGACACAAATAACTCGTTTATAAAGTTAATTTGGCGCAGGTGTAGTTCGCACATAAAAACATTTGTGAAACCTGCAAAAACTATTTGCGCTTAACGCATACTACGGAAGCTAGTTCAGCTTACCATGCATTTCTAGTTCTTCGAGTCCTGGAAGTTAAACGCACGCGTCAATTCTCGTAAATTCCGCAGTATTAAAGTAGGTAGTATAAAGTCCAATTATAAAGCGATTATTTCCCTTTTAATGCGGAAATAATACTTTCTAAAACTCATTAATATTAAACGGGCATAGTTCAAAGGTCAAAACATAACTGATTTTTCCAAATTACGCAGTCTTAAAGTACGACATTAAAAAAAAACTAACTGGTTTATTCCCACTTTAAAAGACAAATAGAAACATTTGTGAAACAACATAAATGGTGTTTTAACTTTACATAAACCACTTAAACTAGTTCTTATTGTACATGACTATGCACGAGCTCTTTAAGTAAAACCGGAGTCGAACTCAACTGCCTACCTTCAAGAAGCGAGGGGATCGGCAGTTCCCTCTTTATACATGCGGTTGCCATGGTAATCCCTCCCCCCTCCCGACGTACCTACAAACAGCGTACTATAAACAACACCGAGAGACAAAACACTATCGGTAACACTGCTGCGTTCTAACATAAACAAAACACGACCGTCAACGCCACCGCGATTTAACACACGTATTGTGCCGGATACTGGCTGGCAGCGCGCCGCGTATGCTGCAGCGCGTCTACCCCACTCAGTAGCGCCTGCGCGGCAGGCGCCACGTGACTCTGCGCGCCCGTGGTCAGACACGCGCTCGCTCGGCTCGATCTCTTTGGCACTCGTCAGCCGAACGGAACTGTTCGCGAGCTTGTGATTTAGATCGTCGCACAGAGTGCACGATACCGTCTGCCGCACAGGTAAGGGCGGCTTCAACCTCCTTCTTCTTGCGCCCATCGTATGATTTTGTGATCGGGTTTTTTGTTCACACAGTTCACATACGTTCATCACACTGACTAGCGTGTCACGAGCGCCCCTACAGAGTCGAGGCTGCGTTCATCGACCGGGCACGTTAATAAATACGGAAAGAAGGGCTTTTCTTCCCCTTCCTCCCATGTGCAAGGCCCGGGCCCGTCTTGTTACAGTATATTATCTATCGCTTTCAATATGTTAATGTGGTATATTTTTAGTATACCGTAAAAGGTTTCTAATAAGTTGAAAACCTATATCTGGTATCGTTTATAAACCATTCCGATCCAGCTGGTCAGTGCTCTATGATAGGTAAACAAACAAACCGGCAAAAGGTTTGGTGACGCTCCAATCAGTGACGCAGTGGCTTACTTACCGTCTAGAGATGAAGTCGTGCTAAAAACGCCCGAAATTATGCAGGCGGCACGACATTCAACGCGCGTGTGCTAGAACGAGAACTCATTGTTTCGCTCTCGCACATGCGCGTTGAATCTCTAGACCCTTAAGCGTGCTTTAGATGTTTGAACCACACTGGAATGGTTTGTTATTGTTTGCCCACCATAGGCACCGAAGACGCCATACCCACTCAAAAATGGCGTGCTGACAGAACGAAATGGTCTAGAGGCAAACACGTTTACGATCCCTCTGAAAACTTTTCTCAAATCACATTTATGTAGACTTAAAACTAATGTTTTTATCTAATTTTTAAACAAATTCGCCTTCTTTTGAAATAACAAGGCACATAGATAGTTCATAGGAAGAAACATTTGTTCAAAAACTCTCTAATTATCGAGTCTCATGTTACTTCTCGCTTATTCCATAGTCCACAATAAGTCCAAAACTATTGTGTTTGTCCCCTTTTTGGAGCACCACAAAATTCCTTTTTGAAAAGGTAAATGAACTTAGGAAATAAGATGGCTGACCGCCAAAAACTATTTCAACTTTACTCAAAACCACTTAAGCTAGTTTTGCTATCTGCGCATTCCTAGACGCTCGAGACCTTTAAGTAAAATTCATGCGTTAATTCTCTCAAATTACACGGTCCCAAAGTCCGAAGGCCAAGTCCGATCCTCCGCCTAAGTCCCGCAAGTTTCCAGTTGTGTTTTGCAAGCGATAAATATTAGAAATTCCGTTTGGCGGAGCGGGCGCGGCCTGCGGTCGGCGCGCCCGGGTCAGTCCGATGCGGTTTAATAAACTCTAATATGCTCTAATATGCTAGTATATTAATTAATTTCGAGGACGGCAGCATCCCGCGCGTTTACTTAAGCCGCCCGACCAGCGCCAACCGGAGCGGATCTTTTCCTCCTGCCGCTCGGCGTCGGAGAACTCCTTAGAACTTTCGCGAAACTCAAAACGTAATAACATCCCGATATCGGCGCCAATAAGAGCGGGCGCGAGAAAATTTTCCACGGGGTGCGAGCGCGTTAAGGGCGTCATGTTAGCGCGGCGCGGGGGGCCGGCGCGAATCGTAAAATAGGACGGTTCGATAAAGTTGTTGCAATTTGTTGGAATTTATAGCTTGCGGTCGGGGAACTTTAACTAAACAAAACTTTAAACTAACTTCGGGGATTCCGTGGTGTTTAACACAATAATTATTTATGAAACAATCTATAAATCAGCCCCTCGCAGACGACCAAAAATTAATTACGTAAAACCGGTCGTTTTCATTATATTAACGAGCGACAAAGTCGAATAAATAATTCTGAAGCGAAGGAACACAATTTGTTTGCGTCATATATGTTATAACTTTCGTCGGAGCAATCAGTAATATTATGGAGGTGGCCGGCGAGAGGGGGCGGCTGTGAAATACTCATCTGAGTACGCAATATACTTAATGTAGTTCCTCGTAAGTGGAATACTTTTCGGTAAGTTGAAGCGTTCCGCCTCAACTTGGCTCAACAGCTTCGACCGGGGGCGGCGCCATGGTTTACTGTGCAGCGCGTTTTCTGCATTCGAGATTTTCCGATCGGGCGTGTGCAATATTCCTAATTGAAACGCCTCCCGGCGCCGCCTCGGAGCGTCGACGCAATTCCGACGCGCTGAAAATGAGAAAACTTAGTTTACTATTTTACGACATGCGAGGAGCGATAGTTAATAATAAATTATTAAATATCCGTTCGAACTAGCCCCTAATGAACACAAGTTATGCTATAAACATTTATCAAAGGTTTAATATACTAAAATTTGCTGTATTTTAGTATGTGGTGTACGATACACGTTATATGTCTGGTACATCGTCTACCATGTTTCTCGTAAACGTTGAATGCACGTATATTATCTGTTGCACTTCAACCAATTGTTGATGTGTTATATGTGGTATATCATACACATTATATATTTGGTGTATCGTCAACCACGTTTTTCGTAAACGTCGAATACACGTTGTCACGCACGCGATGTTCTGGTCGGTAACACAGGCCAGGAGGTACAGCCACGGAGAAATACCAATAACGGTTCGGCACACCTTTCCAAAGTTATATTACTAAAAATCGTGCAAGACCGAACTGCTCTCTATAAACACCGAAGTCGAACTCAACTGCCTACCTTCAAAAAGCGAGGGGGTCCGCAGTCCCTCTTTATATATGCGGTTACCATGGTAACCCCCTTCGCGACGTACCTACCAACATACCTACAAACAGCCTACTATATGAAACACCGGGAGACAAAAGACTATCGGCAACGCTGCTGCATTGCAACATAAACAAAACACGAACCACATGTTTACGTGGTATATTTCTAGTGTATCGTAAACATTGAACGTTCACGTATATTATCTAATGTATTTGAATATTACAATTCCTACCAATTAACATTGGATTCATGGTTACTATATCCTGCATCAAAAGAATAACACGTTTAATTTATTTGTGTTTTCACATTTTTTTTCTTAAAAAAAAAACGAATCGCTCAGGAAGAAACTTTGGAGTTTTGACACATTCAGCTTGCTGAAATTGTTTCGTAGTTCCAGAAGGGTAGTTTTATATGCGACACGTGAAATATTGCACTTGGCATGTTTGCGCCCGCCGCCATTGTCCCCAAAACATCATTGTTTTAGACGTTTCCGCCCAAAAAACAATCAAAATTCCCGCCGCAAAATTCTAAACAAACTTTGCAGCAATATCATTCACGCTATAATGTGTGGCGTCACTATTATCGCGTTTTCCGTCCGGAAAGTTTGGTAACCGCGCAATTTCCTCATCGCGGTCCTGCGGCTAGATGGCGCCACTTACGACTTTCGCATAATTGCCTTGGAACTTCGAATATTTCATATTTAAACCGATTGAACTATCGGCAGTGTCCATGATCACCGCGCGGGCGTAACTCTCGCCGCCCCCGACCGTCTAATTGATGGCGCGCGCATGTCTGGCGTCGTGAAACACACCTCGCGTGCCGCCGGCGCGCCGGATGTTTTATTGGCACACGTCCACCCCGGCGCGCGGGAGGCAAATTTTAAGCGCGAAACTTTGGCGGCGCACAATTTTTAATAACGAGACCCGCGGGTACCGTTCCATCAACCTTTCGCGCCGGCAGCTCGCGCGGAACGAGCGCGTCGGAAAGCTCGGTAACTAACAAAAAGTCCACGGCCGCCTCCCGCCACGCGCGCGTGTGTAGCCGAACAGAATTGAGCCGAAAACTATGGGACCAGAAGGACGTCGTCGACGCATTTGCCCGTGTAATCACACTTCCATCCTGGCCCGGCCGTTGCCGCCGCTGGCGTAGCGCGGAGTTTATTTATAGTCAGGTGGATAGCGTAATAGCAACAAAAAGGGACCAACTTTTAAGCGCGCATCACAACGTTTGCGTTGTGGATTAGGATTTTGTTAAATTACGCGTGTCGCGCAATTTTTCATGCAAAAAATTGCAACCAGACGAAACAATCCTGAAATGGACGGATGACCTAGATTCTCCCGCCGACATGTTTTTAGCACCACTAGTGCCATTATTGTTTTGCTGATATTGCAATTGCTTTCTAGCGCATTTTTGTTGTTCCTCCTTTGCCGCCCCCTCCCTCTCGCTGTTAACCGCGCGTAATCTTTTTTCTCTCCTTCCTCCGGTATTTCCCGTCTCGGTGGTTCTCATAATTTGTTGTAAACTTTTTTCGGTCGGGCGAAACTCGCTCCGGGCCCTTTTCCTGGTATCCTTGAAATCCTTGGAAACTCCGCCGAGCGCTTTTCGTATTTTATCTCGGCGCCTAGCTGTAATTTCGGAAACTGCCGTCGATAAACTATGCCCACGCGTTCGGGGCCCTAGGTGGGATGGGTGCGAACAAGCTGAAAAGGACGAAACAGGACGAAAACGAACTAAAAGTATGTTAAATATTTTACAAAATTTTCTGGCCAAATTCTTGTGTAAAATAAAAGTGAAAAAAAATTATCGTCCTTTAACTTTAATTTAAGGACAATTCGTCGTGGCTAAGTCCTTAAATTATTAATACGTCATAATTTTATTTTTTAATATTTGTTTGGATGTTTTCGAAACATTTCTTTACAGAAAATATAAAAAATATTCGTCTATTATCCTTATAGGACATTATAGCTTTGCTGAGTCCTGAAATCGTTAATACTAAATAAAGATCATAATATTTTACGAAATATTGGAAAATAATGGAATATTTTTCTGTCCTTTAATTATCTTTCAAGGATAATTCTTTGGTCTTCAAATCGTCAATACGTTAGGAATCCTTACGTTTATGTAATTTCATGACATTTTATGACATCTGTTTGGATGGCCTTATAATAATTGAATTCTTCAGAGTAACACATCCTGCGACCAGGACTATTAAAGGACTAAAATCATTTTAGAAATAAATTATAACTATTTCGTCCTTACTAAGGCCTTTAATTATTTTGTTTGTTTTCTTCAAACATTGAATCTGCCTGGATAACATAAGATATAAGAAATATAAGAATTAATGTCGGCCTTTAATTATCCTTAAAGAACATTTCATCCTTCCTAAGGCTATAAAACGTTAATACATTAAAGTAATGTTTTCCCCTCTTATTACCTTTTCAGGATAATTTCTTGCTTGATCCTTAAATTGTTAATACGTTGACAATCCTAAAATGTATTTAACTTTATGATTACATCATTTGTTTGAATGATTTCTTAATAAGTGAATCCAATCCGAAGGATGTGTAATCCTGACACATCCCACGATGTGAACTAAAATAATTTTCAAAACATTCAACATCAATTTATCTTATGTATAATATAATAAAGAAATTTGATCCTTTAATTCACCTTCAAGGACAATTGGTCCTTGCGAAGTCCATCTATCATTATAACGTTAAAATAGTTTCAAAACCAATTAAATTAAGTTTATAACATGTTTGAAAGTTTTTTGTAAACATTGAATCCCTCAGGATACCGCATACCGCTGCAAGGACGATAGAACCGCCTTTAATATGCATATGAAGGGTGCGCTGAACGTCAGAGTCAAAAATTCATAAATCCTACTATCCCACTACATATTTGATGAAGTCGAGGATAACAAAGGATCTCGTTTTTGCGTGGGCGGCGAACCTTAGTCCTGACTAACTAAAACCTTACGTACGTCAACATAAATTAATTATTTGTATATGTTTTATATATGCACATAACCTCAAGTTTGCTAAATTTTCCAACTGGCTTCATCCAGGACGAGCTTTTTACTCCTGCATGAGCCATCAAGTAACGTTTAAGGTTTTTCTAAACAATTTTCATAACGCTTTATGTGCAGTCATTTAGTATTTTTTTTTGTGCACAAAAACATAGTCCTGGGCGGTCCTGAATCGTTTTTGGGTGTGTTTTTATAAAGTTTTGAATTTAATATAGTTTAGTGCTGTTTTTATGATGAGTAATGAGTTTTGGCGGGAAAGATGATCGAATGTGAAAAACGAAGATTATTTTTTATTGGGGTGGTTTTAGAGGGTGTGAAAGGATGGGAAAACGCGGTATTTAGGAGTACGTTCGATGAAAGTTTCTTAATAGCGCAGGATTATCTCTAAAGAGTTTTTCGTCGATGCCAGGATAAGAACACGTCATGAGTCTAAGACGTCGCCATCTTGATCCTTCAAGCATCAAAATATTAAATTCCTAGTGACGTAATAAGTATTTATATTAACAAATGAATGCTGTCAATAAACAGGACGATATTTTTCGATATTGTTTTGCGTAGAAATATAATTATCCTGGCGGCCATTTTGAATTCCGCGCGCGTCCGTGATTGCGACTCGCGTCGGAAAGACAACAGCGCGCCGCGAGTAAACAATCCGAATGCCTGCGCTGCGCGTCGCATGTGGCGGCGTAGTAAATTGGAATTAAGATTTTGCTTTTAACCTGCCGCTCCTGCCGCCGTCGGCGCCGGTGGCTTTTAATAAGGACGCGGCGGCGAGGGTCGCGGCGACGGTAACGCGATAGTTAGACGGTCGACCGCAATGCGAACGGCGGCGGGGCTTCCACCCTGACGCCACGCCGGGATTCGTAAATCCGTGAACCGCCGGCGACGTCGACGGCGGCGGCGGAGGCCGCGGCGCGAAAAGATTTATGCATCGCACGATTTACGTTTTACGTTACGCTCGGTGCGCGCTAAAGGCCCGACAGTCGCTTAAGGAGGTCGGAGGTGAAATCCTAGCAATGACTGCGTCACGACGCGCCCGCAGAATCATGGATATCCTGCGAGCCTTAACCCCCAAAGCCTTAAAACTAGCCGAATATCTAAAACTCAAATCAAAACGAGTTCAATTTCGACATTTATAACGCGTAATTATCCGGTCGAAGGATAATTCAGTTTTTATTGCGCATAAATTGTTTTTAATTAATTTGCTGGATCAATTAAGGAAACATATTGAATCGAAATGTTTCGCTCTGGGTTAGTGAAGGGGCGGTCGTTCGGGGGCGGTGACGTCTAATCTGACTGCTGCCGGACGTCGTCCGTTGCAACGCACGCGCCGAATGTAATTAATTTACGATTTGCAAATTACCGTCCTACAAAACGGATAATATCCCCGAACAGGATGACGAGCTGATGGCGGTTCCGACAGATGGGTCAAGTCCTGTCAGGATAACACGATCCTGTCCCATATCAGTTCGTTTCTCACGTACCAAAAATATCGTTTAATTCGCGTAAAATTTTGGCCCCGAAAGTTAGTCCTGTTAATTTTGGTGGTGGCGCCAGGAATTTTTATTTAATTAATAATTCCAATTAATTTACGGCGAAATTTTTTGCCCCCGCCGTGCGATGTCAATGAGTGCTCCTCATCCCCGTCGCGAATATTCTTCGTCGGAAGCGCGGAACTTTAAATGAAATTTTCGTTAAAATTTTCCCGGGGAAAACTTTCCTTTGTCGCTCGCCGCTACTTGTCGTATTCTATTAGTAATTTTATTTATTATTTCAGCGTAAATATCGCGCAAGTCGTAATGCGGCGCGTCAAGTTTTAATATTCCGCAGGATAATAATGGCGGAGGAGCCGGGACGCGAAAGACGCCGAAAGTTTTCCATTCAAGGCGGAATTAATTTCTGCCTCGGCGGTGTTGACTCTGCGCACAATGGTCACACCTTTGAGTCCTCCTCGGCCGCTGTCTCGCCGAAGGACGAGTCGCCCGCGCACCGGGAAGTTGAAAGCTTTCCACTTTTTCGCATTTCACATCTTTTCAATCTTACGACGAGCGCGCGCGCGCACGTTGTCGCAAATTCATAAACCTAAGACCCCCCTAAGTAGTTTACAAGCGAAGGAAAAGTGAAACGCGCGGGAAAAACAAAAGGAAAAGAAAAAAGTGGCGTTTCGGGGGGAAATCAAGGAGTCGCTCGAAATTATCCTGCCGCGCGGCGAAACAAATGTCTGGCAACACTCAACGACTGAATGACAAACTAATTAAAGTCGAACAGTATATCACACTGAGTCCCATCTACAATTTCTGTCCTCCCCTTGCACGTAACGCCGAAAGTCCTCGGCAGTTTCGGTTCTTTCGTCCTTATTCCTGACGATACAAACCAAGGAAAGAAGATCACCGCACACAGAAATAGAAACGAGAGATGTTTAGTGTTTTGGGGGCTTTTTAACTCTCCGTGGGTGTTGTTGCGCTCCCCCCTTACGCAACGCCGACGGCAACCCTTTCTGCCGCCATTCTCACCCCCTTCCAAGGGCCAGATTGTTTTAGAATTACTTGGCGGCGCAGCAAATAAATTCGCTTTGTTTCCAACTTCTTCTAAGCACCTGTCTTGAGGCTAAACATTTATTGTCTTCTCGAACACCCTTAAATAAGGGGTGGTTAACGATTTCAAACATTTATTAATTAAATAGTTCTTAATTAATTTAGTCATTTCGTTTTTTCATGCAAATCCTTTAAAATTATCTTTTAATTGTCCTGCCTTGTCCTGAAGATTTTTTTCCGATAAAAGCTACCTGCTGCGCAGTCATCGAAACTTTCCCTAATTAATTAATTCTTTGAACTTTTTGACATTTTCACGGAGAAAATGGTTCTTGATCGCATAATCGTCCTTTTTCGTCCTCAGGGGTTGAATCTTTTTACCTATATATTCTTTGTTGCCATTTTAAGTTGTGTTTGGATAATAAAGAATCCTGTTTATAAAATGGGGCACTTTTGTTGATTGTTGCAACGAAACACAAAACAGGATAATTTTAAACAACTATCCTGGCCGAACAATGCGATGCGACTTGCAGTACGAGCGATGTTGAGAAAATAAACTTCTGTGCGAAGAAGCAGCCGTACTTTGGAACAATATTTTCCTGCTGGTAAACGCTTTGCGCGGCCATAACTCCTGCGCATCCTGCGAGTGCGAAGACGCTGGCGGGGCGGTGCGCGGCCAGGGAAGCGGAGCTTTATGTGTGGGAATTAACACGTTGCGGACAAACGTTTCGCCTCACCCTCGATCTCCACACTGAGTCATACCATAAATTACACTCACCCCTAAAAATCACCCCCTAAACAATAAAAAATAAATTATGCAATATTTCTTCGCACCCGTAAGATACCAGCACTTTTTGGGGATGGTTTTTATTAATCGTATAGGGGGTAGTTTCGAGGGTTGTCTCGATAAATCCGAAGGTGCAAACGCATCGTTCAATCATTCAACCCACAAATCAAATGATCAAGGTGCTCATTTGTCCGTTCGGGCGCGGTGAATTTAGGGGTTGTTTAAAGATGCGCTCCCCTCGAAGAAGCGCGCCCGGTGGTCATTAGCTTAAGCTCGGCGAAATTAGCGCTGGCTGTACGAGTCAACAGCGAGTGTTTGCACAGACTACAGTTTTCCCACCCCTCGCCAGCCGGCAACTTAAGGCAGGACCTTAAACCTTAAACCTCCGACATTCAAACTTAAACCTCCGCGTTAACGCAGATGCACGAGTGGGGGGCGTAGCGGGGTAAACACGCATTTGTTGTTATTTCACCCTCGCCGTCGTCGACGGCGCCGAGCGCGAGTTTAACTAACGGCGGCAACAGCCCTCACGGATTATAGTTAATGATGGCGTCATTCGTTAGCGCGGCAAACACCTTGAACTGCGCAGTCCGGGCGTTTGAGGTGCGCCGGCAGCTCCGCATCGCGGGAATGCAAAGGGGGCTCCGATGGAATGTTTGAGAATGTGAAAACTGGTGGAGCATAGCTTAGGTCGTGTTTTAGGGTGTTCGGGGTGTTTTCACAGCATCGGGGTGCATGCGTCCTGTTTTCTGCACCCGATGGTATTTTGCTACTTTGTCGAAACTAGCGTGTAAGCTGTTTTCAAAGTTTCGGAAACGCACTGGGTGTTCAAACATTCCTAAACTCAAAAATTTCAAATGTTCTGTAAAGTTTCCACGTATGAAATTCAAATTTATAAATTTTTTCGTAAATGGTTTTGTTGAAAACACCGTGTATAAGAACATTTTATCGCATAGAAGGAGTTGTGAAGAGAAATGCAAAGAATGCCGCTTGTAACAGTTTGAAGCGTAGTTTTCGCGTCGCTGTCAAAAGTTTATCCTTTTTTGAGGGGGGTGAGATGCCTAGAAATGCTAAACATCGACGCCCTCATACATTCCACTATAGCTCTTTACGTAACAAGTGCGAAAAATACACAAATAAATAGCTGTAAATTTCCGTGATAGAAATCACGAAAATAGCTTGACGGAAACGTGTCTATTTTATGTTTTTATGAAAAAATAATAACACCTCATAAATTGTTATTGTGTTACGTTATCACTTCGATGGCGACGAACAAAAATAAAATTGTAGGAATAAATAATTCACTGAACAATTCATCACTTCGTACGACACTCGACCCGATGTCGATTGTTACAAGTCGCACTCGACGTTTTCGAATTTGTGCAGCTATAAAAAATGGTAACGCAGGACTGCGGCGCGTAATAGTCCTGCGGTTTTATGCGCTCGACGTCGACGGATTGTCGCGTGTCTCGCGGCGACATGGGCGAGTGGACGGTTGCGTGCGACACGTCCAAACAAACGCAAAAGAATCGATTCGATTAGCGTGATTAACTTCGGATAAAAATTCTCTCACGAATGGGACGAACAAAGACATTTTGTCCGGAATTATAAGTTGGGGACGAATCATTCTAATCT
>JARRAA010016252.1:0-16529 GCA_030557295.1 Ecitodaemon sp. MM-2014 | reverse complement strand
GTCAAGCGCGTACTCGAGAACGGTTGTGGCAGCGCTGCTGTGCTGCCGAGCACGCTTTCAACATTACTGGAAGTGAAATAAACCAAAGACAAACAGGATGAAAACCTTCCGTTTTTTTTTCATGAAATGTTTTGTGTCTTCCCGTCCCCCAAGTTCATTGATTTGTATTTCCTTCGTGGAAGGGGACCGCGGCATCAAAGCATAACGTTTCTGTCGTTGCTCGTGCTTCCTTCGAAAGACCGGCGGCAGTTTTTAATAACCGTACAACTGGAAGTTTGGGCACAAATTCCTTCGCCCAGGGCATGTCAATCTAAGTCGCTAATGCACGTTGTTCTATTTTTATATAATTAATGCATGAAGTATCATAACGTTCCTCGTAAATATTGCAGCATGCTCTGTTATTATTGAAACTCCCACATTTTATCGCTCCCGCGAAGAAGAAACTCGTGCACCTGTTTCGGCCCAAAGGAAGCGCTAGACATGTGCGTCCGAAAAAAGTTCGAGCGGAAGGTACCTTCCGGTATCCGACGGAAACTTCAAGTTTTTTACCATTTGTCCATTCAAAGGCTCAATAGAAAATGGCAAGCCGCCGTTCAATTCACTCCACCTGGGGACGCTCTTTTTTCGTTGTTCGCTCGTTTCCTCCGCAGCCAATCACCGTAATGCGAACTCGTTTGATGGCCATCCGAATTTAAGAGCGAAGGATGTCGGCCGACATCCGGTGGATGTGCGGAGCCAGTCGTTAGACGCAACCGGTTACGAAAGACGAGCCAATTAATTTTTTTCTCCGCATAATTTTTACTCGCATTGCTCAATTAAGTCGAGCGCAAGGCCGCGGCTAATCCAGGTTCACGCTTATTGTGCGGCGAGCACTGGGAAGATATTAACATGTATGCTGACAAGTGAAACTATTCCGGCGGCGTGCGACTGCATTACGCTTCGAAGAATGCGCACGAAATAACGCGGCGGTAAAGTCGACAATCTGCGCCGCGGCATGAGAGCGATACATTGACATTCAGGACGTACGAAATGCTCCTCGATGGTTTTCCGTGAGAGGTATTGGTATGTTGTATATGGACTGGGAATTCGTGTGACAATCGCGCCGCTTGATGCATCCGATCACGTCCTCGGCAGGCGAAGAAGCGCGAAGATGGTAAGCACGCAGACGGGTGACGGAGATCGGAGCGTATTGCACGTGCACGGCTCTTTCGAGCTTATTCGGGAACTTATTCCGGCATAATGATATTAGTCATAGCGCTCCCCTCGCGGCTGCTCGCAGTCTGCTTCCACACCTGCTCGATTTTTATGAAAGGGACTCCGCGCAACACATGTTACGTTCCCGGCGCGCGTTTACGAACTGCTCCAATTAAGGGCCTATTCAATGCGTGCGCAAACGCAGACAACGGTTGATTTTTTTAAATTTCGCACCGGAATAGTTTCCGAAATGCCGTTCGAGTAAATACTGCCCCGAATGCGTTACGGCGACCACCGCGGTCGACACTCGTGTGACACCGTGACCAGGAGTGACGCGGCAATTGCAGAAGCGTTAAGTGGCGTGCGTTTGCGACGCACGACAAAGCCGTCCAGCTCTAATGAATAATGTCAGTAATTTTAATGAAATTCGGGCCGGAATCGTGCGGCCGGACATGCGATTCAAGATGGATTTAGTCGTCAGCGGACGGTTTGACTCGAACCAATGCGCCTGCGTCCGGCCTATCGTGCGGATTTCTTTGGCACCGCGACGCAAACTACAACGAAAACGCTTTTATTCCGAGCGGTTCTGAATAGACGCGTCCATTAAAAATACTTTGCATTCAGACGCCAAGCGCGCGCCGACTCGAATACCGCTCAGGTCGACGCGACGCCATCGGCATCGGAGCATTCTCGTGGAATTATAAATACTGATTTTCAACGTTGATTAAATGTTAAACAATGGAATGACGCCTGCGCCTGGAATATGGAATGAAGAGCGGAGCGGAGTCATTGTCGGCGCGGCGCGATGTTGCTTTTGCAAGAGAATTCAGTAACAAACTAATTATCGGAGGCTCCCGCAGATGCGGCGCCATGCCGGTCGTAAATATGCGGATACGGTGCGAAACATCTATGAATGCGTGCTTTGATCTTTTAATATCGCGCTCAACAATGTCACCGGTGCTAAACTGACGTGGAAGTTGTTGCGCTCGGCATCGCGGCAAAGCGGAAATCGCGCGACTCGAGTGCGTCGCATTGTTGCTCGGACTCATTGTTACCTGCGGCGCGCGCGCGCGCGTTACGCCCGGCTCCCTGGAACGCATAAGAACCACCGGGAATTTTACTTTCAACCGGACCGCGGCTTTGTTCGCACCTGAGTCTTTGACCGCGTCGCGCGCGGAAATTA
Source organism: Ecitodaemon sp. MM-2014 (assembly GCA_030557295.1). Taxonomy (NCBI): domain Eukaryota; kingdom Metazoa; phylum Arthropoda; class Insecta; order Coleoptera; family Staphylinidae; genus Ecitodaemon; species Ecitodaemon sp. MM-2014. Next base: position 14,152 of record JARRAA010016252.1, on the reverse strand, counting down.
ATTAACATGTTCCCATCAATGCGCGCGTCGGCTTGAATGAACGAACGAATGACTTGTGAACGTTTCCAGGACTATCACGGCGTGAGCAAGAGCCAAGGCAGCTCTCCGGTTAAGGACGACATCAACAACTACCGCCTGCTACACGGCGTTCAGAACGAGACGCATACGATATTGGAATTCCGGCGTGCCCTAGACACGTGCGATCCGCACGATTATGTGCTCAATGTAAGTGGAGGATATTAAAGCGATTGCCGGCGCATTCCCCGCCAGTTTGTTTGATTATGATGATTTTGCAGGGAGACACGGTGCGCGTAATATGGGCGCTGCACGACCGCGACCCGCGCGGTCCCTCCGATCTCATCTATCACGGCGAAAAGCGCGGCGTACAGAGCCTTCATTTGCTGGCGCCGCCCCCGCTTCCCAAGTACGAGGCTTCTAATCACGTGCGCGACTGGGAGGTCACTCTGAACAACGTAAGACGCCTCGCACAATCTTCTCCGCGCGGAGAATTTCGAATTTTGCGAAAAACGCGACCGCGATTTTGATTGCGTTGTGGTGTGATTGCAGGTGGAAGTCAAGCAGGATATGAAAACGATGTACTGGTGCAAGATATTCAAGGCGCCATCTCTTCAATCCAAGCACCACATCGTCGGCTACGAGCCCGTGATCGGGCTCAATCACAGCAATTACGTGCACCACATGCTCTTCCACGAATGCAACATCGATCCGGCCGACGCGGCCACCTGGGAGTCGCACAGTCGATCCGAGGGCGCTCCGTGTTACTCCAAGGAAATGCCGCGCGAATGGGAAAACTGCCAGACCACGGTAATTGCTTGGGCAGTCGGATCTAAAGGTAACGAGATCGGCAGCGTCCTATTGACTTAATCTCATCTGTTGCTCGTCCTCGTGTCCGCAGGCGAGACGTATCCGTCCCACGTGGGCCTGCCACTCGGCGAGCGCGTGCAAAGCTATTTCATGCTGGAAGTGCACTTCGACAATCCCACCTTGAAGCGCGCCGTCGACACGACGGGACTGAAGGTGCGGTACACGCACAAACTGCGTCAGCACGACGGCGGCATCCTCGTCACCGGCGTCGCGCTCAGCGCGCTGCACGTCGTCCCGCCTCACCAGCCCGCGTACAAATCAGCCGGATACTGCAGCTTCGACTGCACCAACATGCTGCCGCCCACCGGCATTAATGTGGTGTCTGTTTTGCTTCACTCTCATCTCGCTGGACGCAAATTGAAGCTGAGACACATTCGCGCCACCAAGGAGTTGCTGCCATTAGCCGAGGATAATCATTATGACTTTAACTATCAGCAAAGTCGACGTCTCCCCCAAGAGATCACCATCCTACCTACCGACTCGCTAATTACCGAGTGCACCTATTCCACCAAAGATCGCGAAAAACCCACCCTCGGCGGCTACTCGACCAAGGAGGAAATGTGCCTCGCCTTCGTACTCCATTATCCCAAAACCCAGCTCTCCGGCTGCTTCTCGATGCCGCCCATTAAATACTTTTTCGAGACGCTAGGGGTGACGGAGTTCTACGACAAAAAGATGAACGACATCGAAAAGATATTCCTCGACGGGACGAACGAGGTCATCACGCCGCCAACCACCAAGGCGCCGCTCTTCAAGTACAAACCGGGCGACGAAAACTCCCCGGAAGCGAACGCTCTGGCCATTAAGGCGCTGCAGAACGCCAAGGACTTCACCATCGAGGGCGAGGGCGAGCAGGACAACAGCGGGCTCAATCTCTTGGATCAATTAATCATCAAAGAGCCGCAAGAGTTTCAGAACAAGACTTTCATGGCGCACCTGGAAGACATTCCCTATCACGCCGAGGAGCTCACGCAGAAAATCGAAGAGTACTTCTACAAAGGCCTCCACTTGACGTTCTGCAAGCGACGCAACGACACCAAGGACATCGTAAGTCCGTCCGCTCGTGTCCAGCTGAATTGTTACTAATCGAGTGAACTTTGCAGAAGGAGCGCGTCGAGAAGCTGCCGGACTTCCAGCCGTTCGTCAGCGAGAACCCGCTCAGGTGCAGCTACAGGTCCAGCCATTCGAACAGTTTTCTGCCGCGCGCCGAGCACTCCCTGGTAATTGCGTCGTTTGTCATTAATATGATTATGGCGCGGGTCTCCAATTCGATTTCGCATCGTCAACCGAACGCATTAATTTAGCGCGTGGATCGCGACGCGTCGTTTTGCGGGCGCGCGGCCTTCGCCTTCAGGTAATTCGGTAATCAACTTACACCCAATTTGGACTCGACTCTTGTGAATAGTGTACAACCCGACTTAATTATTATGCTCCTATTTTGTAAATACTCGCGTAAATTATTAACTCATCTATTTAGTGTGTAGCGTGGCGTCGATGAGCCGCCCGACGAAACGGTCGAAACCAAAAACTAGCTTAATTTAGATATTTATCTGCGTTGTTCATTGTTGTGAAATTCGCCAATCTTTCGATGCCGATGCAGCGTGATGCACGAACGTCGTATTTTTAGAGATCCATGTCGATTGACATAAGCTGTGAGTAATATTTATGGTGTGTTTGATGACGCGGCACGAGTCGCCGCGGCTTGTGGCCAAACTATGCGACGCGTTTTTAATTTATACCTTCCTATCGAAATAAAATGCTCGAAAGCCAAGCGTGTTTGCGAATGAGTACCACTACTTGTAATAAATATTATATTTAAACAAACAAACGCATTCGTTCCTTCTTTGGTAGACACGCCAGGCGGAGATGATTACACGGAGCAAGGAAGCTGCTCGTACGTCAGGCACATGCCGATGTTGTCCTCGGGGGATTCTTCCCTGCCCGTCGCACCGAATTGCACCCCGACCGTGAACGGGGTGACGCTGCTCTCGACCCGACACGGCCGTTCCCCGTTCGGGCACAGGGAGCTACCGCAATGCGCGAGAGCGCAATGTCCGTTCTGACTACCCGGTGGCATTCCGGTGGCCTGCAAACCAATCACTCAATAAACCGTCGCACTTGCAGGAGCTTTAGCGCAGGACAAACCAGCAAGAAGTCGTCATTGTCGCATGGGAACACGATACGGTTCGCGCAGATCTCCGTCATGCGCGGTTGAAGCGTGTCGTCATCGAGCGCACCTGCCCCCGAACCGACGTCATTCAAAACTTCGTCTTGTGGAGCAGATGTCTGCGTGGGATCAATCGCCTGACCCTGCGCGGGGCCCGCAGCGGGGCCCTCGTTGACAATAGTATTATTTAAATCCTGCTCGTCGTTGAAATATTGTATGTGGGGCTTAACGTTGCCGATTTTGAACGAGTTCTCGTCACACGGCTCGTAGGCAATGGAGCACATGCCTTCCTCCTTTCGAATGCAAATGCTATAATCTTGGTTTGCCAAGTGGCGTCCATTTTCTGCATAATTCATTGTTTGCAGCGCACCTGAAACACGCCAAATGTACTGCCAGTGTGACGCTCGTTTTTAAAACGTAGTACCTGTTCTTCCGGTGTGGTATTGTAGGCATCCTTCGGGGGCTCTCTGCACAAACGGCACCTGCGTGATTCGTATCTCCCACAATCGTGGCACCGGTTTTTTGCTCATATTCATGCTAATTACGATGGGCTCGTCGACTTCCTCGACGTCGAACAAGACTAAAATCGGATAGAACGTAATTAATCGAACGAGAAATCCGAACACGTTTTACCATGCTGCCCGCTATTTATGCCGCAAAGATTCAGCTCCTTCGTCACGCCACCACTTAAAACAAACACGTCCTCTTCGCATACGCCGTTCCGACGATTCGGTTGTCCCTGTAAAAAAAAAAGTGTCGAATTAATGTCGGAACACTACGCCCTCCTTCTATCAACTTACCAAATTGAAATGGATAAAATCCAGTCGAAACTGTGCAATATCCGGATCGATTTTTTTAATTTTAACGCTACATTTACCAATATCTCGATTGAGGTCAGGAAAACTGGGATTGACAAAATACGTGATGTTGTTGTAAACGTCTTGGTCGCACGTTGCTGTAACTGATTAGCGAAAAAATTGATTTCCTAAATTTATCGATCACGAACGATCGGCAATCTACTTACACGTGCAGCAGACGCCGAAACCAAGCGCACAAGTGCCTTTCGACGAACCGCCCTGCATCCGGCATTCGTAGGGATTCATGCAGACCCCTAAACGAGTGGCAAGTTATAAAAATGATCGCAAATTGTCCACGCGATTATACCCTTTCTTCGGCCGTCGTTAGCGTTGCATTCTTCCTCGACGGGGATCGGGAAGAAGTTGAGCACCTTGCCGCTTCGCGCGGCGGTGAAGTTCCTCGAACTCCCGGACTCCCCGGAATCGCTCCAAATATCTTCCACAATCGGACTGCACATCGAGCACAAATAAACTCCGCACACTACGTGCGCGATTAGAACGCAGCGGATATAACGAGCGCATTTTTCAAACATTCCGCGCTCCGTACCGGTACTTTTCGTTAAGCAAACGAGCGACGTCATGGCAGAAGTTCGCGATGGTAACAAGTCGAGCGGAGGCCGCATACTACGCGTCCGCTTGGCTCACTTCTGTAATACTTTAATTTTTTTTTTCGGCGCGCATCCGCGCTTGTAGTCGTGACATTGTGTAAGTATCTTTGCATCTACCGGCGGCGCGTTGGAATTTTTCACGTTGGCACGAGCAGGAATGAACGATAATGAAGACAGAAGAGCATGTAAAAACAATCAATTGCTGTATTCATACTGCGCACGGATAATAATACCGATTATTTCCGATACGGCAAAGCCAAGAGTGGGGATGTTCCTCGCGGATTCGATTCGATTCAAAAGCAGATTCGTTGCATAAGTGTGTCACGCGCATAAACACGCGTATCTTTGTGCGTTAGTGGAACAAACTCGGGTCAATCCGGAGAGTGGAAGTGGCGCATATCTTCACACTGCGAGCAGTTATTCGTGACAATTCCGCACCCATCATCTCCTCGCAGAACAATTGCGCTTCCTCTTCGCCAATACTTCGCGGTACCTTCTCGACGCGCAATAAATTTAATAAAGTTCTACCACGCCATGAATGCAATTCAATTGGTTCATCACTTGTCAATATTTACGACGAGCGACAAATTTCCGAAAAGCCCACACGGAATTCCACGGAACCAAGGCTTATAGTTACAGCAGGGCAGCAAAGGGAGGTGCGAGGGTGCCATCGGAGTTCATCAGGGTGTCCTCAGTAATAAGTCAAGTTTATTAACAATCGCAATGCGCCCAAGAACTAAAAACCAGTTAGATTAATACGATTCGTTCTAATCAAAAATTTAATAGTTACAAAATATAAATAATTACGCAATAGCATACACATTAAGAATTAAGCTTACTTCTTTAATATATAATAATAATAATAAACCATTATAATAATAATAAAATATTAATGACAAGTAATATGATATTAAATAGTAGTAGTAAATATAGCAATCATGAGGAACTATGAGCTTATAATTAAATGTTCTTTTCCAATGTTTAACAAGTCGCACGTACGTATCGCATCCACGCCAATTGCCAATCAATCGATCGATCACTTCGCTACGTTTCCGATTCATGTGTACTATTTCGTTTGGAATCCCACGTCGTCGTTCGAAACGGTAATCTTCATCGTTTTCGCAGATACAAATATTTATAAAATTACAAAGCAATAACATGTGTGTAGTATGTACAAACAAAAGTAAAAAAGAGACATCATCATTGTGTGTGAGTGTGTATGTGTGCTTGTCCATCTCTCCTTCGCCCGCCCCAATCCCCGGGTTACAATTTGAATGCATCGCTTTTCGTTGGCAAATGAAATAATAACCAGTAAAACAGTGTTTAAACTTAAAAACAAAATAAAAAGCAAGATCGCCACTAGTAATATTCATAGATAATAAACAACGAAAAAAAAAACAATAACAATAAATTTTTCCTAGTTACATGTAGTATTTAATACTTGTATGCTCGCCCCGGAAGCGGCGGGAACGCGCGCTTCGTTCGCAGCTTCGTTCGTCCAGCCGCATAACAGATTCCGAACCGAAACGGTTTACCGCCTAAGCAGGCACATTAAGATCGTCCGCACGTCCGTCCTTCCGCATCCACCCGCGCGCCATCGGCGCCTCTCGCTTCCGCTCCGGAAATGAAAGAAAAAAATCGCAATATGGCATTTGATATTTCGCGCGTGTTGTGTGTGTGTGTCCGTGTGTGTGTATGTGTGAATCAACTCCGTCGCTGGCGATAAAAAAAAGTCCGCAACAATGTACATCATATATAATTAACGGCAGTTTGTGTGTTCCGTCTTTTTGTCATAAAAACGTTTTAGTGCTTAATAGCAATCAGTTCATTATAATCGGCAATTCGATCCCGTGCGGGGCGCCCCCCTCGAATTTCGTCATCGCAAAATAATTCATCTTCTCGCTGTACACAATAAAAATAGAAACATTTATTCTCTACCTCGCCTAATTAGGTTGTATCGGTAAACTCTCGTGCATTCCGCTTTGTGCTATTTCATTATTGCATTTATCGCTCTTTTCCTATTAGAAAAATAAAATTTCTGTCGCGTAGACGATCGGTAAAACTCCCATTTATTTTTTCGCGTCGATTACGCTCGCATGGATAAGTCGGTTAGCGTCGGATGGCGCGCTCGCCATTCAATGTGCAACATTTCGCGAGCACCGCCGTCGAACAGAATGATACAAGCATAGGATAACGTCTGCCACCCCCGCGCGACGACACCTCCGCGGCGCAAACAAACGAGCTGGCCCTAGTTTCGGAGATGTGCAGTGCATCCCCGCGTCCTCCGCAGACGCGCCGTTTCACAATAATCTAGTAGAGAGTCAATCAATACTTGCAAGCAATCGATCTCCTTCGTCGCGTAACAAAATCCGAATGCAATATCAACAAAGTTCGCCTATCGCCGTTCCTATCACTACTCGCTCCGGCCCACTCTCGCGCGCGCAAAGAAAACCGAGAAATGCAGAAACGCCATACACCTTGATACACATTTTAGATTATTAGGTCTAAATAGTTTCGCATAATACGTAGATACAGATTATATTTGCAAATGATCTCATTTACACTAATTAATTGTAACAAGTAATTTCGATTCGTATACTAAAATGAAACGTATTCGGGGATATTATTCATTCATAATGATTAAAGCTCGTTTACATTTAAAGTTTTATAGATTTGTGAATATTTACAACGTCATATACTTCTTTGTTTTGGGGTTTTCCTTTGCATCAAATGTTTTAGTTCGTAATTATTTAAATGCCGCGTCGCGCGTGATCCGTAATACTTAATGCCGTTCGTGTGTTTCATTTTTACAAACATATTGTCTATGCAAATTTCCGCTCGCGTCCGCCGCTCGCCTAACGTGATTTTTTTTTTTTTTTTTGATTTCGTTTCGTCGCCAACTCGTGTCCGCATGATCTCATGATATGTATGAATATTTTCAATAAATAATCCGCGATGTATGTACACACGCTCGATCTACGCGCCGTATATCGTCCATTTCAATTATCGCTATTGTATACCATTATCGTTATATAATTTGGTTAAATATTTTTTATATATTTGGCTATTAGCGTTAATAAGATACAGAACTTATGCGCTAATGCAGCTCCACCGCTAGTGTATATTTAAAAACGTTATCCTATCCGATAAAAAATAATAACCGAGAGTAACAAACGGACTTCGGCGAGCCGAAGCCGCCGCGAGTTGCAAGCGCATGCGAGTGTCTTGTCATAATATGCTTGGCGCTCCGCTCTTCTCGTCGAAGATGTCGTCAACTCCACTATCCGTGCATAGTGACGCTAGATTTATTTAATAAAGATCGTTTAAATATGAAGGCTTCAGTCTATTTCGTTAACCATATCAGTTTTGTAATAAATAGATGCGATAATAGTGTAAATTTCGACTAAATAATAGTGTACACATCATACCTGCGGGTACGGGTTGTATAATTTATCTAATGCTTCACCTTCGGGCTCATCAGCGCGCTGGGCTTGAAGCCCTCGCTGCGCGCGAAGTCGATCTCCGCGTAGGAGAAGCCGACGTCCTGCGCGCCGGCGCCGGCGCACTCCTTGAAGGCCTTCGGCGCGCGCTTGCCGCCCTCGTCGGCGCTGTCCATGGACGCGAGATCCAGGCTGGCGTAGTGCAGCTGGCCCTGCGGCGAGGCGGCCGGCGCCGGCGAGGCGGCGTCGGGGCCGCCGGCGCTGTTCACCGAGTTCGGGCGCGAGCCCACCAGCGTGCTCACCTCGCTGCTCTCGGAGCTCGGGCGCGACTGCTTGTTGGACTCCTCGTCGATGGGCTTGAAGCACCGCGAGCTGTTGTCCATGATCATCACGTACGGCTCGGCGTTGGCGCCGCGCGCGCTGAGATCCATGCGCGCGTAGTCGCTGTCGGGACTGGCGGTCGCGGCGACGGCGGCGGCGGTGGTGGGCTTAAGTACTTGGGACTGCGGTCGAAAGTTCACGTAGCTCGACTTGTCCGCGTTCGGCTGCCCGAAGCTCATCAGCGCGTAGTCGCTGCCGGAGTCGCGCCGGAAGCCGGACGCCTGATACTTCGTGCTCAGGACCGTCGGCGGCACTTTGATGCGCGAGCTCGTCGTCGTCGCGGCGACGGGGGCGGGCGTCATGGGCGATTTGGGGTCGGGGCTTTTCGAGGACATCGGGGAGCTCGGACTGTTCAGGCTCATGGGGAATATCGTCGACGAGCTCGACGGGGTGGTCACGCTAGAACTTGAGCTGTCCTTCGAGTCGCGCCGGATGATCTTTCGCGAGCGCACCTTCGACAACGACTGAATTGGCAGTACCAAGCCGTACATGTTCTGCTGTATGTTGATCGGCTTTGAGCGAGTGTTACTGTCGTTCTTCGACTTCTCCTGATTCTGTTGGTTCTTCCGCGCCGCCGAGCCGAACGACATGTTGGTGTAGTCGCCGACCGTCGTCGGGGTGTTGCCGCCACCGAGGGACATCTCCACGTAGCCTTCGTTTTCCCTTCTACTGCTCGGGTGATAGTCCATATCGATGTAGTCGATGGAGGATGGCGAGCCTTTGTTGATGTAATTCAGCGTCGACTGGACCGGAGACGCCACGTACATGTCCAGATTCTTTTGGTGGAAGTTCATGTCCATGTAGTCGGTGGTCGGCGTGTATTGCGACATGGGCGACGTGGACGCGATGGATGATAATGGAGACAGCGAAGGGTTTTGCGGAGAGGTCGACGGCTTCATTTTGTTACCCCGACCGTCCATCTCCAAGTAATCGGACCTAGGCGGTTCGAAATGGATTGGTTTGCTTGGAGAGGTGCCGGATTTCGACATTAAGACATAGGAGGAGGGTTCCTGCTTCTCCGGAACACCCGGCCGCATGTCCACATAACTAAAATCATAACTAAAGTCAGTTAAAGGCGTGCCCGCGCACATTTCAATCGAAACACCTACCCTGGGGGCGTCTTGTACTTATTATTAACTTGTGCAGGTGTGCTCGAAGGAGTCATCTCGACATAGTCGTTCGTCTTCCGCGTGAAGTCCATTTCCATGAGGTCTTCCATCGGATCGATCGAACTATGCGAACTGTAGAGGCGGGTGTTGATCAGCAAGGGAGCGCTATTCGACTTCGTGCCGCCATGGTTGTGCCCATGGGGAGGTAGGACTCGATTGTAACCCTTCTTCGTCTTGGAGCCCACGCTGCACGCGCGATTTCGCGGCTGCTCAATGCGGGCCCTGAACGGTTTCGATCCCATCGAGTAGGTCCTCTTCCGCTCTGTGTAGCTGGACTCGTCCTCCTCGCTCGGAATGTAAGACAACACTTTTTCCAGCGGATAGTCGATGCGCATATCTAAGGGCGAGCAAAACGTTAGCGACCAGATGAACACATCGCGAGGACGAGCGCCTTACCTGCATGGGAAGGAGTGCCAGAGGTGACGCTACTCATGCTCGGCGCCGGCGACATGGCGCTGTGGCGAGCGCGCGGGCTCATGTCCACGTAGCCATCGTCGCTGCTGATGGGAGCATGGCTCATGGGCATGTAAGACCCGGGCGTGGGACTCGAGTGGAGCATGCAGGGGCTCTCGCTGCAGTCGTCGCAGTTCTCCTCGGCGATCGCCTCGTCCGGCGTGAGCGAGATGGGGAAGCGCCGATGGACGTCGCCGTCGTGCCAACCCTCGCTGTCGTCGATGCTGAGCGAGGAGCCGGTGGAGTCGGTGGAGCACCCCACCGAGGGCGGGCTCACCGGGCTGTCGGACGGCGGGCTGTGCGAGATGTCGCGCGACAGCGGCGGATGCCCCGCGGGCGGCCAGTGCCGATCGAGCATCATCAGCGGATGGTTGCCTTCGCTGCTCGTGCGCGACCTCGAGGGCATGCTGTCGCTTCGTATCCGCAGGTCTGAAAAACCTAAAACGAGCGCAGAGGCGTTTAGCTTACGAGAGGAACGCACGCGAGCGCGACGAGGTAGTAAGAGAAGAAAAACCAAATAAGTAAAGAGCGAGTACTGAAAAGAGCCATTCAGAATGGGAAAAACCAAAGTACGCAAGTCGTTAATTGTTAGTTAAACACAAACAGTGTGAATAAAGAGTAAGTAGTAGACTAACACTGATATAACAACCAAATTCACGTCGTGCCTCGCAGGCGGACTGGCCCGTCGCGACCCTCCCCCGGACCCGAGCGTGAACTTAGTCTGACGGATGTTAATAATTACGCAATGCCGATTCTAAACGGCGCCGGAGCGCCACTAAATGATGCTAAATGGCAAGCGAATGCGGCCAACCCGTTGCGGGGTGGCGCGGCCAGCCTTGACCCGCCCGCAAGGAGTTAGGTCCAACGATAAGTCAAGCAAGTCTTGTTAGCAGAATGATAACATGAATATATGAATGAGTGATACATACATTTGGAGGATGGAGTCGGGCGCTTGGCCGTTTTCGGGGGATGAATAGGGTTGTCAGTAGTGATAGGTGCAGGATGAGCTAGAGGCAGTGAACGTGTACGTTGGTGGTTCACTATTCCAGGCCAAGCTACGTTCCCTCCTGTATATACAATTTATCATCAATAATCACAGTCGTCATCGGTCGGTCGTGTTCGCAGCGACGGAGATCAAAGTAAGCGGAGAGGGGGGTGGGGTGTGTGGGTGTGTGTGTGTGTGTGTGTGTGTGTGTGTGTGTGTGTGTGTGTGTGTGTGTGTGTGTGTGTGTGTGTGTTGGGGGGGTGGTGGAAGCGGCAAAGTGTGTCGGGCCGCGACTCCGCGCCCGGACCCGCGAGATGAATGGCCCGCCTCGGCTGAGCATGAACCGACACCAATTAATCGATTAATATGTGTAATTAGTTCGGTGGAATGGATGAGATGAGACGACTTATTTACAGCGCGCGGCGGCGTCTCGCGCCCGCCGGCGGGCGGCGTCGTGTTTTCGCAATTATCCAGCGGACTAGTTGGACAGTAATTTGTTATGCCGCTTAACGCTCGAGTAAACAATCAAATAAAAACAGCGCGACGCGCGTAAAAACACCTGACAAACAAATAGCGAGCGGGAGGCCGAACGGAAAATACATTCTATTTACGTGTGTGCTCATATCGAAAACATTTTTTTGCGCCGCGCGCGCGCGCTCGACACCTCGGCTATCGTCCGCGCGTTACGTATTGTCGTGCCATTGTGAGCGCCGCGCGCGCGCGTATGTGTACCCTAATGAAACGATTGTTTTGTTGACGTTTCGCTGACGAGCGCCGCGCGTATTGACGCTGCGGTTTGCGCCGTTCGCCGTTACACATAATATCATTCGTCGTATCGCCGTGGTCTTCCCAGCGCAATAAAAGCGGCGTTTTTTATCGAGCCGCGGCTTACGCGCGGCGCGCGGCATTTCGGCAATGCGATCGCGCTGCGTCCGCGGCATAATTCATTCATTATTATAATTGGGCGCGAATCGATAGCCGCCATGCGAGAGCGCGCGGCGGCGGCGGCGGCGGCGGCGGCGGCGCTTTTTTGTCCGTCGCGCGCTGTTTTTGCCCGGCGACGGAGATGGCGATGAATTGTTATGAAACGATCTGCGCGCCGCGCCGCCTTCGCTCCGACGGGCGGCGCACGCACACATCGACCGCACACCGAACACAATGAAACACACAGATTGCACAACGTCGATAATTGATTAGCATGTTTTTGCCCACCAAACACAATCAGTCCGTACGATTATCATACCAGTTGCGTTATTGTTATTATTTGCTGACGTGCAAGGCGAAGGAACTGTGTCGACGATTATATTAACAACCGCTTGATCTGTAATTAAAGCAAACGCACCCAGCTCAAGAATTCTAATGGCATAGGAGTCGCGATTGCGCGCGCGGACACAATCGCGGCCGGCGGCCGCGCGCGCGCGCCGCGATAGACGAATGGTCGAAATTCCCCTCCGCGGTCGCCTTGATTCACAATCAAAACATTCCCAGCCGGACTTATTTTCGTCCTTTCGCATCGAAAATATCGCCGCGTCTGGACCGGCGGCGGCGCGCGCCTCGATTTGGCCGCGAGTTACGAGCGCCGTAATGAGTTTGACGTGCGCCGCGCCGACGCCGCGCCGAATTCCCGCTCGTGTCATTTGGATGCGCCCGAGCGGCGGTTAGTCTTTAAAGAAAGCCGAACAGCAGCGGCCGAATGCAATGACTCCGCGTCTGCGGGCGTTGACAAAATATTTAAGGGCATGCATGAGTCGTGAGATTGAACCAAGGGCAAAGCAAAGAAGAGAAAAAAAACAACATGAAACAAAAAGACGCCACGCTCCAAACAAGCGTTACTTGATAGCGACGAACACAATGTGATTATATTCCAAGATTGACGGTCGCTCTCTCTGCGCTCGGCGCGAACAAGCGATAAAATTATCCAAATGACCGAGCTGAAAACGCGCCGGCGTCGCATCTTCCGAGAATTGTTTTCCATCGGGCGCCGCCGATTCCGGAAATTCAGTGCGCAAATAAATTTTACGCGCGAACAAATTGCGCGCGCGGCGCTGGTGACAACGTCAATAATTATGTGGCTCGTAAAACGTACGCGCGCGCGCGCGCGAAATTGCATTTCCAGCGAAGCTCGCGCGGCGCGCGTCGCGCCTTTTCCAGAAGACGCGCCCCGCGCATCTTCGCCCATCCGACGGGGCCGAAGTTCGGCGCGTCGCCCGTGATCGATTCTAATCAGCGCATTGGTTGCACCAAAGGCGGCGGTGGCGCCGCGCCTTTCGCGCAATCGCTAAACTGGCTGCGAATTCCTGTTTATGCATTATTCATGTTTTTGTCAAGCGGAGAAATATGAAAAAAAAAACACACACACACACGACACGGTCGCGCGGTGTTTACGCACGCCGCGATACGCCCGACAATTATCGATCACGATTCGTGTCGCGCGGCCGCTCGAGAAATTTACCTTGCTGGTAGGATGGCATCGGCTTGGAGGGCCCGCCGATGTTCATCGGCTGCCTGCGAGGGACGTTCTTGGGCTTGGACGCCTCGTCCGCCGAACTGGAGCGATTGCGGAACTCCTCGCGGCTGCCGCTCGAATTCATCGCGCTGCAAAGAGGAGGCGCGCGAGCGCGGTGCGTTAGTCATCGCGACAGAGGCGCGGAGGCGTCGTCGGCGGATACGTACTTGTAGACGGTCTGGTGGATGTTGGACGCGATGTGGGAGTCCTCGACCTCCATCCAGATCTCGCCCGGCCCGATGATGCTCTGCCTGCCCGCCTGCGAGGAGGAAAAACAAGCGCGCAACGAATGAGTGTGACCGCCGTCTTTCTTCGCCCGGCCGCGATCCGGAATCGCGCGCGCGCGCTTACCTCCAGATAGAAGTAGTTCTTGAGGCAGCCGCAGCTGCGGATGTGCGAAAGCGAAAAGTCCGTCTGCTTGACGTCGTTCTCCTCCTGCTTGATGAGGCTGAGCGTCTTGTCGGTGAGGCAGAGGCGGTGCGTGAGCTCCAGCTCGGAGGTGGTCTTGTAGCCGGGCACCAGCGTCGAGATGCCGCGGTTGAGCAGCTGCACCGACCACGTGTGCTCTGAAATCGCGCGAGCAAAATCAGACGGCAATTCCCATTAGCGCTCGGCAACGTTTTCGCGATTGACATAGTAAGGCAAGGTCGCGCGCGCGCAGCGGGATTATCTCGCGATCGGAAATTGCGCCGCGGCGCGGC
>JARRAA010016219.1:0-23856 GCA_030557295.1 Ecitodaemon sp. MM-2014 | reverse complement strand
ACGCTAACGTTAGTGGTCGCGCTATTGGCCTCCAAGACCGCGTTTAATTTACATGGAAGGGTCCAGCGCCTTCGCCCAAATCTCTACCTGCCCCGCTACCTGCTCAGCATACACGCGCCCCTCCCCTCGCCGTCTCAAAGAAGCGCTCACGATAGCAGACAGCACTTTGTGCGAGCCTCTGAATAATTACTAATAGCTCTTAAACAATTCATCGAAAAAATGTTTTCTTTTGACAACAACAAAATAGAATAACCAATGAAAAGGTACCTGGAGTTACAAATTTCTAAAACGAATAATGTAAAAGTTTTCCTATCTCGGTAAAAAAAAGTGCGGTCTCCAAGACCGTACCGCGACCGCGGCCGTGTTAAAGAATTTATTTTAGAGTAGAAGAAGTAGAAGAAGTTGCCTATGTTCGATGTCTGTGCAGCGGGAATTCACGCGTTTTTAAAACTATGGCAACGCGTTTGAAGCTCGACACAAACAAAATATCCAGGATACAAACAAAGCGACGTAGAAATTTCGTCAGTTTCGCGACACGTCTCGTTCTTAGCGTTGCTCGGCATATTTTATTCTAATTTTTAGCGAATTTGTTCGCAATGTCTTATCGAGATGTCCGAAGTGAGTCCTCCGCAAGATAGATTTCGCCTTTTGCTAAAACGTTTACGTTTAGATTGCACAGAGATGTTGCGCGCCCTGGGATATCCGCAGCTCGTCTCGATGGAGAGCTTCCGGAAACCTAATTTCCAGCTGGTGGCCTCCTTGCTGCTCTGGCTGACAAAGCGCTTCGATCCAGACGTGGACATGTCCGCCGACATGAACACCGAGAAGGAACGCGTGACGCTCATTCGAAACCTCGCGCAATTCATGGCGCTGAAAGCTAACGTGAAGCTCAACACAAAGCGGCTGTACCAGGCTGACGGGTATGCGGTGAGGGAGATTCTGAAAGTGACGTCGCTGCTCTACGAAGCGCTCGTCACGAACGCGGGCGACCCTGGCGCGAACCAAGATGAGGACGTGGAGTTGAGCATCAGGGATTTCGATTTCGCCGACAAGGTGAAGATGCTATTTCGAATTGTCGGCGCGGACGTTTAAAAGTGTGCAAACGGCAATCTGTTTCAGTTGCACGACTTGAAGCAATCGCGTCAGCTGGCTACGGAAATCACGATGACGGGCGCGTCGCTCTTCGACCTGCTCGGGAAAGAAATCAATCTGCGCGTAGGTCGCCGTCGCGCGGTCACCTATCACCCGATTGTAACGAGGAAATTGGATTTCAGGGTTTGCGAGAGGCGAGCGTCAGCCGCGAGCTGGAAGTGCACAGCGTGGACGGCGGCATTCGACGCGCGATCGACGTCATCGCTCACGAGATTGACGACACCAAGGCGCAGATTGATAACGTGTCTGCCAGCGAGACCAGCCTGGATGGCAAAATCGAACGCCGCAAGGTGGAGATCGAGCGGTGCGAGAAGCGTCTGCAGACGCTGAAGAAGGTTCGGCCGGCGTTTATGGAAGAATTCAAGAGTCTCGAGGTGGAGCTCAACGGTCTCTTCGAAAAGTATTCGGTGCGCATGCGTTGTTTGGCGCAGCTAGAGAAACTGGCAGCGGACGCGGAACGCGCTCACATGCAACGCGCCCAGCTGGCGTCATCTCAACGGTCCATCACGACCACCATACCGCTGGAAGACGCCGCTGATGATGATCTGATCATGGACGAGTCGATGTCCACCACGAATGCAAAAATCGCGCAGAACGCTGCGATGGAGAAGAAACCGCCTCCCAGCAGACAGGAGCGGCCCAGAGCTAGAACCGGGGGCAGGACTCGGCAGGAGATGACGGCTCCCGGCAACAGTAAGGTCTATGGAGGCATGGATCCCGGAAGAAGCGTCAGCAACTCGTCTTTGGACATCTCCTCGGACGATTCTGATGACGACGAGTTGTTCCTCGACAAAGATGAGCCGGAATTGGAGGACGTGCAATCCGATGACGATTCCTTGGGGCTGGAATTCTCCGCCATGGATATCAACAAACGCGCCCCGTCAGGTAGGATGACCAGCAGCAAGATACCGATGGCGGATAACAGCGACGACGATTTTTAAGACACAAACTGTGCGGTTTATAGTAAATAATTTATTAAAATACAAATTTAGAAATATAATTAAAAATATATATAAAAAAAATTGTCCAATCAATAAATAAATAAATACCAATTTTAATACTTCATGATCCTCGTTTCACGTGATTTCTTTTCAAGATAATGAAATGTCCAGAATCATCCTTGGCAGTGTTTCCTTAGCCGATTGCTACGATTAATTTACAACATTAGATAAATATAATTTATTAAACTCTTCAAATTCAAAATGCACGAGTTGCTTAATCTACTACAGTGAAGAAAAAAAATGTATCACAAGATCAATTTGAGTGTAAGAAGGTCAAAAAGGTCATAGAAAAATAAATAATCTTGTTAAATATTTGACAAAAGGCACCAAATCGTCAAGTTGATCAGTCACAGTCAGTTTTGTACTATTGGTCGTTTGATACCTATCCAGGTAGTGCTAGTAAGTCAGAAAGCTTTTAGTCAAGTCAAGTTAAGTCAAGTCGTTAATGGGAAGTCGTCATTTGGTCATTGCTTTCGGTCAATTGTTCGTCGATGGTCGTCAATGTTAGTTGTGGTTATAGTCAGAGTCATAGTCATCGTCGGCGCGGGTCAGTGAGTCTCCGCGCAGTCTTCTCGCTCTAGAGCGATCGGGTCGCGGGAATGTCTAATTTGTCATGTCCGTCTGCGTCGTGCGCGTCGGTATGGTCCGCGTCGTCGTCGTCGTCCGCGTGCTTTTTCCAGAATTCGCTCAGGGGTTTGGGCAATTCGTCCGCGACGCGCTCCCCCAGCGGATTAATTTCCGGCTCGTCCATCACGGCGATGTCCGCGTCCGGCTCGTAAATGACCCAGTCGTCGCGTCGGCTCTCGCGCGGCATTATATCGATTTGCAACTTCGCGTCGGTCTCGTCGTCGTCGACGTTCACGATCTCCGCGTCTAAATTTATGCCCGCGTCGTCCGCGGCGCGCTGCTCCATTCGCTCGCCGTCCGCGTCCGCTTTATCGTTCGCGACCGTCGAGCTTTCGACCGACGCCAGCTCTAGCTCCCCGTCTTTCTGCTGCGCGGTGTGGATGTAATGCTCCTTGTCGGTTTTGTGCAAATATCGGTTACCTAGCACGGAGGATATCTTAACGAAATTCTTCTCACCCGAGTCGTAATTAGAACCGCCGCTCGGACCCGGATTCTGCACCGCGTGGCTGATATAAAACGAATCGCTCGGACCGCCCGCTTGGGCGTACTGGCTCTGCTGCTGGCCCTTCTCGTTCGAATATTTCCCGTCGTAGTAGAGATAGCTGGGTATGGCCGGTCGCTTCGTGACCTTGTCCACGTAGCTGGCGACGTAAGTGGGGCGCGTGGACACCGGTTGTCCGTACAGCGACGGCGGGCCGTACTTGTTCTGGTGCATTTCCTCGAACATCGCGAGGAAACTCTCCGAGGGGCGGTAGATGTACGGCCGCTTCGAAGTCGAGAACGGCCTGTCCTCGAACCGGTCGTAGTTGAATGTCGTCGGCTGATAATAGTAGGATTGCGACGTCGGAGTCAGCGTCGGTCGGGGTCTGTAATAGTCGGGTCGTTGGGTAGTCGTGCGGACGGGGAAAATGGGGACGGGACGCTTCGTCGAATACTGATAGTAGCCGTTGGACGGCTTAATCTGCTCGTAGTTCACGTACGACCCGTCGACGACGTGCACGCTCGGATTCGACAGCTTGTCGCTGATGATAATATCCGCTTTGGGCGTGCTCGACACCAGGTGGATGTTGATGTTGACATGGTAGTCGGGGGATTTCGGCAGCTCGGTGGTGGAAGCTTGGATTCTCTGGATGGTGCCGTACGCCGCGGTCGGTCTGTGTCGGTTGGGTTTGTTTATCGTCGGGTGGAGTACGTAATATTCGTCTTGGTCGTAAGTCAAGGGACGTCGCGTCGTGTGGTAAAAAGTCTTGTCGGGATTGGGATCGCCGGGACCGCTCGAAGCGAGCGACGGTTTCTCCGGATAGAGGACCGCTTGCGGCTGGGGCTCGAGGGAGAATTTAGGCGGACGCTCGTCTTCGGAGCCAAGGTCAATCGTGCTGGTCGTTATGTTGGTAACTTTGATTTTCAACGGGTTGTAAAAGTCGGAGACCATGGGTCGATTTTGAAAATACACAGTGTTGCGCTTAGTGGTCGCCTTGGGAGCGGACGTGGGGCGAAGTTTCGCCGGCTTCTTGCGTCGTTTTTTAGTAACTTGCGTCTGTTTCCGGCCGCCGTCGGCGCCGTTACTGTGAATCAGCTCTTCTAAAAACTCGTCCACCTCATAGGACTCGCGTTCTTCTTGGTCGTCCACCTCGGAGTCTTTGACGCTTCGTTTTATGATTTTACTGTCGGGCGTTTTGTTTCCAGGCGGACTGAACATATCGTCGAAGTCGAGCTCCTTGTTTTCCTTGAGTTTCTTCTTGTCGCTCTTGTTCGTGCCAGTTAGAAAGATGACGTCGAAGTCGACGACGTCCGTCGACTTTTTGGTCGTGGTCGTCGAAAGCGTTATCTTGTCGCTGATTTTAATTTTATTTTCGTTTCGGTTGAAATCAATGTTGTCGTTCACGCCTGTTGTCGGCTTCAGTTGGAACTTGTCTTTGTTTTTGTTCCTATTACCTTTGCTGGAGTTGCTTCCGCCGGCGAAGTCGAGATTATCGTTTATCTCTATCTTATCGGGTTGAGTCAGTTTGTCGCTGACTTTTACGCCGTCGGTGAAATCCAGTTTGCTGTCGACTTGTTGTGCAAGATGCGCTAGTGGGCGTCCGCTCGGCCGATTGCCGGTTATGAATTCCACTTTGGCCTCCAAGTCGTCCAGCTTTCCACTCAGGCCAACGTTCGACGCGGCATTGTTGCCGGGCGCGCTCGGCGAGGGATTCTGAACTGGCGCGGCCGGCGGGGGCGGGGGCCTGCCCAGCTGACTCTGCGCCAAGCGGCGCTCCTCCCACGCGCGCAAATCTAAGCTTTCCATTTCGGGGCTGTCGCAGGGAAATCGGTTGTTTCGGAAGTTGTCCGGAGAAAGGAACACGAACGGTTGCACGGACTCGATCTCGGGCAAGACTTGGCAGAGGACCTGTCCGAACGTTATGCGGCGAATCTGCTGCAGCTGCGCCGGCGTGAAGGAATTTTCGAAACCGCCGTTTTCGTACCAAAATCGGTCGCCTTTGCGGAGATTGGCGAATTGCTGCGCAATGATACATCCGAACGTGGGACCCACGACACCGCCGCGAATCGGTCGTTCGGCAAGCCCGCCCGGATACAAGTCGATGTCGTCCACGTGGTCGTAGAGCGAGCGGAAGCGTTGGATAGTTTCGAAGTTCATTAGCGGCTCCAGATCGGCCCACGTGCGAATCGGCGACAGACCGCAGGGTTCTCGCCACGAGGTGTATCCCGGAATGCCGTGGTCGCGGCCTCGCTGAATGTTCACCGCGGCGAGATCCATGCCGAAGGGTTGGCCGGGCTGTTGGAACAAATGATGCGTCAGCTCGCGGCTTATGAATTCGTCACGGCGCTGCGACGCCTGGTTGCAGAAACCCAATATCAGCCGATCGACGCTGCCAAAGCTCCAAATGTTCTCGTGGTTATTGAGCTCGTCGTGGATGGATACGTCTGCGCGAGGGAAAATTGTATTCATAAATCATGCGCTTCGTAGCCGGATAAAACTGGCGCACACTTACTGTTCACCAGGAGGCGATGCTTGGAGTCGCTGCGCACGAACGAGTTTTGGACGAGACTATGGCCGAAGCGGAATGCGGCGCTGCTGAAGGCATTCGCCGGCGCGGGATTCACAAGCGGGTCGTAACCCTTGAAGTAACCCTTGCGCTCCACGTTCAGGTCGAAGAGGTCCATCACTTCGTGGCCGAGCACAATGGGGAGAAATTCCTTGTAAGTAATGTGCTGGATGAGAGCGCCAATAATCCGTCGTGTCTCCTGATAGTTCTTCTCATCGCTCCAGTGCGGGTTGAGGTTGCCGAGAATGGCGGCGATGCGGTTGTGATATCGGAGCCACACGGTATGAAAAGCTGTTAAACCGGGCTGCTCACCCACCCTCGTATCGCCGCCCTTAAAACATTCCGTTGACAGCGCCCCGAGACGGCACAGTTCGCCGCCCGGCGGATCTGGAGGATTCTGAGCTTGTCTCCTAGGACGGCCGTATTGTAGCAAACCTACCGAATTAAATATGTATTCACCGCGTGTTAATGCGTGTCATGAACAACAAACCATTGCGGAAAATTCGTAAAGAATCCGCCCGCTCCGAATCGCTCCCGTACACGGTCGAAGCGTCAATGTAACTGGTGACCTGATTTATCTGCTCTCTCCATCCAAGATCGCAATTTATCCTCGACGAGGGCGCGCTGCGCACGAACTCGATGCAGCGCATTCCCAACCGCCCCAGAAACCAATCGTCCTCGGGCACTTCAATCGGCAAACACTCGGGGTGCATGAACTCGGGCGGCAGGAACCCGGCGCCTCCGCGCGCGCAGCAACGCGGTATGCTCGCATTGAACGCACGCGACTGGGCGGTGGACGTGATGTCGTGATCGACGAACTGCCCCCATTGCACGAACATCATCGTCACCGTGGGCATCTCGATGTCTCGGTCGCGATGGATGCGGATGCTCACCTCCCTGGGCGAGGGCAATCTGGCGCCGCTCCGCACGGATCGTCGGATCGCTTGCACCTCGTCGTCGTAGTCGGGCAGCAAGAACCTTTGCATCGGCAGCATGCTCGCCCCCTTCCACGGGAAGTCCAGATTGTTGCAAGTGCCGTCAGCGGTGCGGTAGCGCCTGGAAGCGGACGGGCATCGGGGGATACCGCGAAGCGGGCACTGATCGTCGAAAGCGTCGGTGCGCAGAAACGAGACATGTTCGGGATTCCTCCTGCTGCGAGACTCCGGATACCTGCAACGATAATTAAACGTGCAGGCACGGCTCCACGAACTCGACAGGGAAGATGCAACTCGTGTCAACTTGGGCACTTGCTAACCGCTTCAATTGGGCTCGACAAACACCGACTTATTTGACGCACGATTATATTCGCGCTGTCGGGCGAGCGTCGAGTCGCCACCGGGTCCCCTTATAAGACGCGCATTGATTTCTAATTCGTACGAGCATGGTCGTAAAAGTGGCTCGTGCTCGTTGCTATCGCGGCGCGCGACTGGAGTCAATTTCTAATTCGTTAAAGACTTTATATCTCCGAGACAAGCTTTCCCTCCAATTTTAGAAACGCCCGGCCGTCACCAATCCTCCGCACTACCTGTCTCTCCGCGATGTGTGTTTTTTTTTCCTTCTTCTTCTTCGTTTATTTATTGTCTGCGTACCGATGTACGAAGATTAAGGCAATTACTTTTTGCATTAGTCTCCCATTCGCCGGCAGGCGTTCTTCGTGTCCGTTGATGTTTTTACGCGTTTCATGAATATGAAAAAGGACGGTAAGAAACCAATGATTAACGAATGCAATTAAACATGAAATAATCAGCGTCCACTTCACTTCACTTCGCACACATGCATGATCGCTTATTGCTTAGCTCATTGTCTCGGCAGGATGGTTATCTGCATTAATTATTTGCAATTCCATTATCGCCGTAAAAACGTTTGCATGGCGCCGACGATAAACGCGCAATGTTTGACGAAGCCGGCCGCGGGCCCGGCGATGCGTACGTCCCGGTGGGAATAGAAAACGTTTGTTCGTTCATGGATGGCGATGTCGAATAATGGTTTTCCGTATTAAAAGAAATCGCACGCGCATCGCGGCGCGCGCACGATTCGCAACATGTTTACAATCGAATCGCAGGCACGGAATAATGTGCAATGAGAAACACCCGGAAAGTGCGGATTTCCAGCGGGCAGGAAATCGTAATGACTTGTTTTGTTCGAGCGATTAACGCCGCGNCGCGTGATTCATACTCACTTTTCGCGGATGCGCAGCGACGCCTGGAGCGCGGCGTATCCGTAACGGGCCTGATGCAGCGCACGGCTCGATGGCCTGCTGAAGGATGCCACTCGTCCCGCCGCCTCCGACTCGTCCAAGTACAAGCCTGCGATTAGAGGAGAGTTCACATGCAAACCGGATTCCCGCCTCGAGCGACTCGAGCGGCGACAACGTACCCATCGAGTATAGGAGTGGCTCTTTGACGAAGTGCAGCTCGTGCATCATCTTCAGTCCCTCGTCGACGGCGTCGTCGATGTCCCGCTGCTTGATCTGATCGTCGTCGTCGTCGTCCGCCAGCTGGAGCGCCTCGCCGTCGACGTTGAGGCCCCAGCTTAGCAACGTTTTGGCTTCCGCGCTTGCGTCGCCGCGGTCCGCTTTAGTTTCGATGTTGTCATGGGTCGCGTTCGGCTCGTTCGAATTTCCATCGTCGCCGATCGAACTTTCACTCGTCGTCGCGCTAATTGCGCTATTGTTACCATTAAGAATTTCATCACGATCGCCCGTCGTCGCGATGTTGTCGGTCGTGTGGACATTGCGCGTCTTCGGCGTCTCGGTCGTCCTTGCAGTCGTTGTCGTCGTCGTCGTCGTCGTCGTAGTCGTCGTGGTGGTCGTTGGTGTCGTAGACGCGATGCATGAAAACAGCAGCACCGCGTGAGTTATGTGTGCGTAATATCTGCGAATCGAAGAGGACAGAGGCTGAATGAAAATGAGCGCGGCGTGTCGTAACGATTGTTTACTGACGGGACGACACCGTTTCGATAATGCGTGCCGTGCGCGGCGTGCGGCGCATGCAAAGTCCGCCACCGTTTCGGTGCGCGATTCGCGCGCGCAGCGCGAAGGCACGACAGCAAACAAGATGCACGACCGGCGCGGGTTTGTTACCTCATTTTGAGCACGTCGATCGATGCGTTGCGCGATCGATCGCTACGATGGCATCACCAGAACTCCGCGATCGCCCGATTCGGAAACGCACTCGACTGTCGCGCCGGATCCGAGCGATTTTCGGGGACGCGCGTGAACTGCTCGACGGTCGGCGCGGCGCACCGTTAATTCGCGGCGGGCCCGAGACGGGAAACTGACGCGGACGAAACGCGCACGACGGACTTTATCGGCCGGCCAGAGGAGCGGGCGTGTGGGTATTTCGGTTTCTAATATATATACATCTCCGCCTGGACGCGATCTGCCTCGAAATGAACAGTTATCGGCGACGGGCGATCGAAGTTCTGGCCGCGCCGCGCGATGCCCGGCTAGCGTGCTGCCTCGGCGATGATCCGCCGATGATTTTAATGCTCGAAAAGCCTACGGACATCTGAACCGCCGAACACGCCGTCCACTGGCGCGACGCCGCGGCCGCGAGATGCGCGCCCGGCCCGCGGGAGCGCGCGGCGGCAGCGCGCTGAAACGACGGACGCGACTTTTTGCGTTATTAAATGTTACACATCCACGGTGCGGGTTACGGTTACATACAGCTCGTGACGCGAGCCTCTTTGCCGGACCGAACGGAAAAAAAAAACAGCGCGCGGCTCTGACGACGCTTAATCTGCGCCTCCGCGCGGCGAATCCTGCGCGCCATCCCGGATCCCATCTCGACCGACGTCGCCGCTCCAATTAGACGCGATTTGCGTAACGATCCCGGCCGGAATGCACGCGCCGCGCGCTGACGCAACGAACACAGTGTATGAATGCATTCGCTGTCGCGTTCGAAGCGGCTAATCATCATTTTACGGTAATTTGGCTTGATTTTCATGACTCTCAAGGTGTTACACCGCGCCGCGCATGCATGCACGCTAATCTGCGCACGTAACGCGCGCATTTATTGCGCGGGCATTTTTTTTTTATTCTGTTATTGACGAATTAGCTTGAAGGTGAAGTGCGCGTCTTGTCATTGTTTTTCAATGAAATCCAGCGCGGCGCGTCGAGAGGCGAAAGAAGGAAGTGGGACGTCCCGTCGGCGTCGGTCGCTGCGCGCTTCCAGCGTCCGTGCGCACGGTAATGATGCGCTTTTTACATAACATTAACGAAAGAGACACGCAGCGCTGTGCGTAGTATTAGTTCCAGATGCGCGATGATATTGTTTTTCAAGTCTGTCCGCTCGATCGCCCCGCGGCCGACCTTAATCGCGCGAATCGCAGAAACGCGACAAGAAATTCTCACACACTTCTCCGGAATTCCGACGAAATTCGATGCGAACCGAGGAAGAAAAAATCATAATAATGCCCACGATAATTATTCCAGAATGGTGCTCTTTCGCTGACAACCATCGCGATCGGTAATCATTAAATCGTTCGCTTGCAAACATAAAGAAATCGCCGTAAATTGATGGCAAGAAACGAATGATAGCCTTGCGTGTTTCCAGCAAAAAGCCGCTGCCTAACGATCAAAGACTGCGGACAATGCCGAGACGAATGTTCCTCGCGTTGTAATTGGAACTTTCTCCGGGCGCGCGCGCGCGCTTTGTCCGAGAAGCGTTTCCAAAATAATCAATCCGCCGTTGATTTTCGACGGCCCTCTCGAGCGTAATTGGGCCAAGACGTAGTCTTCGAATTCGATCACGGCCGGCGTTCGCCTGCTCCCGGGACACGATCAAGTTCGGCGCGCGGCTTTCTCTCCCGTTCCCGGCGATCGCGAATAAATTCGAGCGTTTTCTCGACCGCGAAACGCCTAGGACGATCTGCATTTCTCCGACGACCGATCGGCTCGCGTCCAGATTCGACTTGCGTTTGGCGCATCGCAGATATGCGAGCGCGCGCGCGACTTCTGCGCGCTTCGTTTTCGCCGAATGCTTTCTTCGCGCTCGCTCCGAAGTCGGCGCGCATACATTAGGCGAATGTGTGTCGCGCCGCCGTTTTTGATCTTGACAATGACCCCAAGGTCGGTGAAAGTGCTCAATTTCACTCGCGGATTGAGCATTCTTCGCCGCCGACGGGCGCGCGAGCGCGAGACGCGTTCGATCGCCGCTCGGCGGCGCTCGAATTTCGGTCGGTTTCACCTGCCCGAACGCTCGCGGGCCGTTATCAGCGCCGCATATATCAGCGCCGAGCGGCAATTATCTTTCTCCCATTAATCATGCGTTTTCTCCGCGCGCGACAAATGCTTTTCGTGCGCTTAGTCGATTGCATGTTAATCGCCGTCGCAATTCTTCTTGATCTTCTTTCTTCGTCCGGGACGCTGGCTGCTGCATGCAATTTACTGACGTGCAAGAATTGATTTTGACAGCGGCATGCTCATGATGATACTGCGAGTGGCAATTTTCGCGTTAAAAAAAAAGCCCGATTAGCAAATTGACAATGCGGCGCTTCGTTGTGTTCGGCACGAAAAACAGTTGCGCAAACATGTCGGCGAACAATGCGCGCCCCACATCCTGCCGGACGATGTGGCGACTAATTATAACGGAGATTTGGACTGCGATTCGCGCTCAATGAGGCGCGCGCGCGCGCGCAAACATCGCGCGATGTCGGAAAAACGAATTCGCGCTACGCGAAATTGCCCGTTCCGTCGATTGTTCGCGTTGGCGATTCGAAATGTCGGACTGCGAAATACGAAACGCGACGATAATGTTTCCACCGCGTGCGCAGAATCAAATTTCCGGCGCGAGTTTCACTTTTGTTGTGCAGCGCCGACTTCCCGACCGCATTGCGCGCCGGAATCGATGTCGCTTCGCTGGAAACAATTCGGCCGCGGCGGCAAATGAGGCGGCGACGACGGCGCGCGACGTCGGATCGGCAATGAAATTTGAATTGCGCGCTTATGGCGTTTTAATTCGTCGCCAAGGCCGCGCCGACGATTCGTCACTCACCTTAAGCTTAACGTGCGCGATTAAATTCGCTTGTTCTCCCTGGCGGCCTTCTCCTCCTGCTTCAGGCGCGTGATGGCCTGCACGGATCCGAAGAGCACTTTGGCCGTGACTTGCACGCTCCGGTGCTTAGGTCCGTTCGGGCCCTGGCCGCCGCCGGAGTACGCGCCGTTCGGCGACGCCGGATAGTTGTTGTTGTTGGCGTCGCGCAGCGTGCAGGACTTGCAGTTGTCCGGCATCTGCGTTGCGCGAGGGTTTCGCGTGGCAACAGAGGGCAATGAGTAATCCGCGCAAAGTCGGCGCGCGCGCGAGCGCTTTTACCTTGACGTCGTGCGGTGACGGCGCGGACCGATGCTCCTGGACGTCCGGCGGCTGGAGAACTCGCCGCTGACGGCCGGACGACGGACGGACTTTTCGCGCGGCGGCTGGCGGTGACGCTAGCGCGGCTCGTGGCGATGCTCTTCGGTGCGGCGGCGCTGGCGTGTGGTCGGATCGCGGAGTCGCGGCGCATTTGTCGGTCGGCGAGCGCGCGGCGGTCGGACGTGGAGCGTTGGACGGGACGGCACGCCGCGTATGTTCGACACACTGACTGACTGACTGACTTCGCCGAACCCATCTACCGCCGATACCCGCGATACCCATTTCGACGATGGGCGCCGCGGCGGGCCGCGCGTCGTTCTTCGCCGCGCGACGCGGAGGCCGTGCCCACCGAAACCGTTCGCCGGCGAAACTCTCACGAACTCTCACCGCGCGCGGCGGACGGACGGAAATTCGACCGGCTGGCGAACGGCGCGCGCGTTCTCGGCCGCGGCCGATGACACCCGCGGAGCTGCCGCCGGATTTTTTCTCCCGCCCGCCGCTTCCAATAACACAATCAGTCAGTCAGCGCGCCGCGCCATCGAGCGGGCGAATCCGGGCGAAATCGCATTCGCGCATCTAGGCCGAAGCCGATTTTGCGCCATTCTCGCATCCATCTCGCGATCCCATCGAGGCGATCAGCCCGCCAAGACTCCAAGGCGGTCGGGCCCGACGCGTCCCCGCGCCTCCACCTTCCGTCACTGACGCCCCATTCGATTCAATTCAGCGCCAGGCATCTTCGCTCTTATCGTCACCCGGGCCCGCCGTGCCGCACCTAAACGGACAACATTAAGGCATTCCCTCGAAATTCCCTCCGGAATATTCGGCCGTAATCGCCCCAGACCTCTAATGGGATCCGCGCAGATGTCGCCCGGGGGTAATTAAAAATGGCGCTCGGCGCGAGCGAGCGGCCGGCGGCCGGCGCAGATGCGAGCGGCGCGATGGAAGGAACCGCGGCGCCCGACTTCCACGTTCGCGCCGTCGCGTGGGCATCGGCGCGGTCTCTCCGGTTCGGCGGCGACCAAGTGGCGCTGGTGACCTAGTGCCGCGTCGACCTGCTGGCCCAGATCGCTCACCCGCGAACTCTTTTTCTCCGCATTCTCATGATCGGAGAGCCGCGCGCCGCGCGCTCGCAGCATGTCGGCAATAAAGCCGGCACGACCGAATAACGAACGCGCGCCATCCGCGCGTGCTTTCGACGCGATCGCCGGCACCGCTGCCAACGTCCGCCGCGAGCGCTTCCACATCGTTTACCGTACCTATGAATGTCGTCAGCGCGCATCGACTCGCGCGAAACCGCTAGACCGAGAGGAAAAAAATGAACGAACGACGCGAAGAAAACTCGAAAAAAAAACGCGCCAAGCGCACCGGAAGACGTCGGGCGCGCAAAATTCTTCGTCGCGCCATCATTTATTGCCGCGCGATGCTGGCGGACGCCTTCTTACGGCCGAAAGCTCGAATTTTTACTGCCTTTCGAAAACGCGCCGCAATTAACACAAAAACACGGTTGGCAACTGCGAAACGAGCGCGATGCGCAAACGAAGCGACGAAACGCACGCGACGATCGCGCAGTAGAAGCTGGAGAGAACCGACGGTCGAGAATGCGCGCTCGAAAATGGAAAGTTCGGGCGTTTTTCTCAAATCGCGCGCGGCGCGCGAGCGTTTTGGTTCTGTTTGCACTTTCCCAGCCCACAAAGCCGCCAACCCACAAAAACGCGCGCGCCTTCCCGGCGCACTCGCGATCGGCGGCGGGACGCGCGCAAATGCGCGCGCGCGCCAGGGAGAGACGACAGCACAAGCGTTTATTAGTTAATCTTTATTTAATTATCATACGAGTAAATAACCCAATACAGTTCAATACAATACTTCGTCTCCTGTCGGTTTATAATGTAATATAATCGTTTGCGTGAAACAATAATGGCGATTGTTCGCGGAACCAATTGCCTTACATTATTATATGAAATTACAATTACGAAGTTATAATTAATGGAATATAGTGATGAATCTCCACGCAAGTCGGCAATTAATTCGCGCGTCGTGCGGCGCGAACGAGCCGCGGCGCGTCGTCCCGAGCGTCGATCGTCTTGGCGAGGTGTGAAAACAAAACAAAAAAAAGGTGCGGCTCGCTCTGTCGGCACACTCCGACGGGGATGAAAATAATCGAAACGCGCGCAATTAGCCCAACTCGCGATCGTCGAACGCTGCAAATTCAGGCGACGACTTGTCGCCCGCTTCGCGAACGAGCAAGGAAAATCTCACGGTCCGACGCCGAGCGCGATCGCTTCCTAATTCGCCCATCCTCGCCGTGATCAGCTTCGTCAGAACAAATTAACCGTTGACAATAGCATCGCTCCGGTCTTTCGTCGTGTTTCGGTTGTCAGAGATACCAATAATAAGTTATCGTGTCAATTATTTTCTTTTCGTTACGTTATCGTTTAAACAACTCACTAAAATGCTAGAACTAAACGCACCTCCTCGCTGAGGATTACGCGAGGACGCCCGCAAGGTGCGCGTGCGCGCGCGCGTCGCGGGGTTCCTCGCCGATCGTGATCGTAAGTTAAGTTAAGAGTATCGCGTCGCGGCGCAAAGGTTCGCAGCGGAGAGCCGAACGAGAACGATCTAGTTATTAGCGGCTACTGCTACGGCTTCGCGCTCGTGTTCGTCGTCCGTCGTCGTCTCGGAGGTCTTGCGCATTCCGTCCCTACGGCTCAATTTAGGCATACTTTGCGTTCGTTTACGTTTAGTGTTACCGTTAGTTTATTAGACGCAGATCCATGCCTACTTAAACGCGCGATCGCCGATCGATCGATCGGCGGCTCGCGCCTTCCGTCCGAGGGCGCGAACGATTCGACGCGTCGTCCCGTCGCTAGAGTTAACGCTAATTATTAGTTAGAGGGCGGTTTATAGGTTTCTCTTTAGTGGGTAGGTATTTATTAATGTCTTTAATGGGGCGCGCGCGCTTTTCGACGCGCCAACAATATATTACTGCTTTTAAAATTACTCGATTAGTTAATGTAAGCATAAGTACATGTTTAGATATTGATAGATATTACGGGCTTGTAGTTCGTTTCTTTTCTTCTTCTTCTTTTCATTTAATTCGCGTTGCACCGTTAATCCCTTTCGTTCGTTCGTTTTCGTATATCGTCAGTCGACTGGTGTTAGTTCACGCTCGCAAACGTTGCGGAAATGAACGAATGCGCAAACGAAGAAGAAACGTTTGTCGCAGCTCGGCGCCTTCGAGCCGCGAGGGTCGAGAAGGCCGAGTCGCTAGAGTCCCTTTAATATGCACTAAACTAAGTCGATAAGTTCTTTAAACATCTCTTTACGTTACCGCTAATTTATGTTTTCGTTTAATTTTTTTTTGTTTAGTTTTTATTTTTAATTGCTCTACTCGTCTTAACCGTAGGATACATTTAGGTAAGTTTCTTTTAGCGTGTTTCGCGTTTAGGTGGCGCTCGTCGGCGACGCATCGTTAGGAGTTTTAGTTTAATTTCTTAGGCGTTCGGCGCGCGCGAGAAGCGTTTTTTGGCGAAAAAAGTAAAGCGTTTCGTTAGTTTCTAGATCAAGTTAAATGTTGAGTTTCAAGCTTCCCTTCCTCGAAAGACGCCTTTCGAGAGAATCGCTCGGACGCAAGTCGATCGTCGTGAAAGTCTTAATTGTGTCGTGTAAGTAGCAAGTATAGGTGCGACTGACAGTCATCTATCTCTCTTAATGTTCGTTTAGATTTGTCTTTATGTCGTGCGCTTCGACTTCGATGTCGACGTTAAAAGTTTTAATTGCGCGACCGATCGCCGGGTGGGCGCGATCGCGTCGTCAAATCTGCGTTGTGTTTGGTCGTTTTTCGTTTCTTCGGTTTTCGGTTTTCAGCGAGGCCGCGATCGTCGGACGCGAACGCCTCGGACGCGTCCGCCGGCCGCGGCGTCGATTGCGGGCGCGATTAATGCGCGTTCGGCGCGAACGGCTCGTTTACGCGCGCGCGACGCGCGGGAATTTCATGGAATCGTTTAATAAGTTCAGGTCGAACTGTCAGCACGTCGAGCGAGGTGGCATTTGGTGCGAGAGTGCCGAAAGGCTGCCGCGAGGCGACGACGCCGACGCAGGACGGGCAAGGGCGCGAGGAGCGCGTTCCCGCGGCACGCGCCATCGTCGGCGCGATGTTGGTGTGGAAGTTGCTCATTTTTCACGTTCGTAGTTTACCGAGACGGCGCCCGCCGCGGGAGGGTCTCGCTCGCGGTCCCGCGACCGTCCTGCGACAACGCGAACGCACGTCGCATCGACCGCCTCGATCTGATGAAGCTCGTCCTCGTCCGATCGCGAGCTGGCCGTGAGATTTTCCTTGCGCGCGCCGCTTCCCTTCGACGCCTCGGCGGGTCGTTAATTGACTAATAAATGCGAACCGAAATGACTAGAATGGTCGGTAAGTAGCGAGTGTTAATTAATTTTTGGCGTGAAATGATTACGCGGCGAATGCGCCGCCTGGATCCAGATCCGATCGTGCCTTCGATCGCCCGCGCAATCGTCAGCTAATTAATCTCCGCCTGGCGGGCGCGCAAGGCGCAACCGCGACGGAGCCGCATCGCTCCGGTCCTTCCGGACTCGGGCCGGAAGCCCTCCGGGGGGTGGTGGTGGTTGGATAAAAATCGAACTATAAGTATAAATACGTCTAAAGTAATTGGTTTAGTCGCAACGCGTCGGTCATCATTCCTTTAAACCTTCGACTAATGTTACTAGAGCTTACTTGCGTACGCACTTAAGTACTTGCGCGTTACGCGCCTAATTAATTAATAATCAATAGAATGCAGCTGCCTAGAATGATTGACGTAGATTGCTGTGTATTCGGATTCTGTCCGGATCCTCGTAAGGGCGCGTCGATATTGCAATCGTCTCCGAAAAGTGATTGTTCTACTATTGGTTTTGTTTTCGTTCCCGTTTTTTGCATTCTTTCGGTGGCGCTCGCCTGTCTGCATCAACTCAGGGTGGGTTCTGCTTGCCGGCTGACTGAACAAGGCGAACGAAAACTTATGATCTAAATATTATTATCAATGCTCGTCATCGTCACCATTGTATTACTTACTCATGTTTAAAAAACTACATAACAATTGTGTTTACTTTGTATCAATTTCTCGTTTTTTTGAAAGATTTCTTTTTTAGTCATTTGATTCTTGTTAAGTAGGTTATCAAGTCGTCAACAATGTAATTATCATATTCAATTTGTTTACGGTTGTGTTGCCGGTCGCCTCGTGGTTCAATCGTGGCATCGAGAGCGCTGCGCTGCCTTGTCGGGGGGGAGGTCGGGGAGGAAGTTCTGATCTCGGCGTCAGTGGTGTGTATGAATAGCTGATTATTATTATTTTTTTTGTTTTTTGCGGAATCGGCCTCGTTTCCGATACGGATTGTTTTACAGTTCGGTGTGACGTGGCGTGATGGTGGCGTCGGCGACGCGATGGTAGACGCCGTCGTCGACCGCACCGGCGTGGTGCTCCAGGCTGGCGCCGCCGCCGCCGCCGCCGGCCCCGCGTCGAATCGTATAGAACACAAGCAGAACGGTCCAAACGGTAACGAAAAACGTAATTAGGGAGGGTAGGTTCGTTACGAAGTTCTACATGATCACGCATTTGCCTTTCTCGGCCCACGGATTGTTCTTCTTGTCCGGCGCGTGGATCAGCGGATCGTTCTTCTCGTTCTCCTCGACGTACTCGCGCATCCTGCAACAGAGAGATCGTGCGTTCAGACGTGAGACGGCGAATCGCGGCCGCGCGATTTAGGCGCCGCTCTAATGGCGGCTGCTTCGGCGGAGCGGCGGCGCGCCGCGCGGATTAATGTACGTTTGGTTGACTACGACGAGAGTAGGCAAATTCGGTAAAATCGAGCGCAACTCGCCCGCGACGCGTCGATTCTGTCGATTGAAATCAATTAATGGATGACCGCGCAATTTATGCGAGAGCATTCGAAACTCAACTTGAAAAGCAAGAAATGGCTTTTAAACACATTCGTTAATTATTGAATTTCACGCGCAAATATTTTGTTTATAAGAAAATTTAATAAATCACCGCATTCCCAATAACACGAATGACATTTAAAGGGAAAGATCACGTCTCTATAACAATTATTAAAAAAGTTATTGCATTTTGAAAATGATCGATTAATTCGCAAACTTTCAGCACAAAGAATGTTCGGACTTTCAGAGACTCTTGTGCAGTCCGGAATACAATTTTTCGCAAGACAATTATTAATAAGTCAGAATCAACTATTTCATCGACATAATTACAATAGCACTTCGAGTTTGATGGTTCAGTGTTGCTCAAAAAGTATTTATGACCAGGTAAACTGCGCGTTTCGGAAGGGAGCGGAGGGAGCGCGCTCGCGTGATTTCACCCGATCTCGCCCGCCGCATTTGTCATTTGTCTTGTCTCGTTTCTTTATTTCCTTCTTGCCTCGCCCGAAGCCCCAAGAGCGCGCCACCCTTCGCGACCCCGAGCGACGCAATATTTCAAGAGGATTTCCAGCGACTTCAAGACAGATTGCCGCGACTAACAACTGTATCGCGGTTTATTTATGTTTTCGCCGGTTCGGATCGCTTAAGCGTTTGCCCCGCGGCGACGAACGAACGCGCTGATTACGAACGCGCGCTGAACAAAAATCATTCGGCAAATCGAGATTGCGCTTTTCCGCAGCCGCTTAATCCGCGCCGTTCTTGGCCTCTCGACGGTCGCCCGACTTCCGGCGGAAATTTAATCCCGCACGCACGCTGCCGCGCCGACTTTTCCGCAGGGTTTCGAAGTCGGCGCATTGGATAGTAATTAGTTGGGGCGGCATTCGGGCGCCGGTCTTGCGGTGGTGATGGCGCGCGCACGCGTGAGAGTTTGTTTTAATTTCGCGCGCGCAGGTTGCGCATCCCCCGAACGGGAACGCGCGGCGATTTTCGGGATTCGCTGAATTATTCATGTCGAAACGAACGGATGCCCTCTCTCCCGCTTTGCGCTTCCTGTCGTTTTCGGAGAAACGCTCGATCGGCCGGGGCCTCTCGCGCCGCGCGCGCGGGAACGAGTTGCGCTTTTTGAGCAATCGAACTTCCGAGCTGGACTTCAACTTCGAGCGCATAAATTCGAGTCGAACTCGACCCGCGACTGGCCATCCGCGCCGACTCATACCCGCCGGCGCGTGAATTAATCAATATTGCCGCGGGACCTGCGGCCGAATCCTTCGGTCCGCTTAAATATTTATTTCATTTCGGCGCCGCGTTCGCGGGCACAAAGCTTCAAAGCGGCAGATAAACAGTCATCGTTCTCTGCACCGGGGCAAACGCTCGACGTTTGACGAGCGCGATTTGCGCGGCGCCGGCGGGAAATGGAAGAATGCCTGGGCGATAAAAAGGGCGGCGGTTGGAAAAAGCGTCGACGAAGTCGTAAGCCCGAGATGGATGTTTTCCAGCGATGAAGCGAGCGTAGCGTCTTTCGCTCCATTGATCTTCGTCAAGCGCGGCGCCCGTCGGCGCAGGAAGAAAGACCTTAATTCGAATTATTTTCATTTTATTTTCCGGATTCGCGGCAAACGCAAGAACCGCAAGTTTTTCCCGAAGATTTCGTTAAAGGAGGACGCAATCCCGGCGACGGAAGCCTCGCTCGGAATTGCCAAGTTAATTAAATTTTCCTGTCCGCTCTCATTAACGAAAAAATTGGAAACCCCCGAACGCGTCAAGTAACTTTGTCATGGAAATTCATTTGTCAGCGGCGGAATGAAGCGGAAGAAAAACAAATGCCAATTAATTACGATTATACAACGCCATCGCGCGATCCTAATTGGCGAACGGGAAGCAAACGTAAGATTTCATTCTCGGCAGCCCCCCGCGAGGACAATTACGGCGGCGTTGCGTCCGCGCGGCAGAAATAATTAATGACCGACGAATGATTTAAAATCTGCGCAAAAGCGCTCGCAGTTGCGCGTTCGGCAACCCTCGATCGCGCGGGGGTTTTTGCTGATATTAGTTGTTGAGCATTACTAATTGCCAAACGCGTTGTTTGCGAACAAAGCGCGCGCCCACCTGAGTACATGCCAGAGAGCAAACTAATTACAACCGCCAGCCAATCTCGGTCGTCTCCGATACACCGAGCGTACACAAATATTTAATTAAAGCCGCAAGGTTTGCACAAATCTTGCGTTCGACGCCGGAGCGCGCAAGCGAGCACCGGCCAAGATTGAATTGGCGAACGCCGGTGCATTCGCCGACGCTCTTGCGCCTGTCCCGATTAATGTTATTGATTGCTGGATTGGCTTGTTCCGCCGTGTCAACATGGACAACGCGACGGATTGTTAGACGGCCAGGTGCATGCCCATGCTTAATTGCCAACGCTAATCCGGGCGAACTTCGATTATCCGAGTAAGCGGGAGCTGCGTAATCGAATTGTGGGAGTGGGTCCGGAGGACTATTGACACTAAGTGCTTGGTTGTTAAAGGGCGACCTCAGAGCAAATCTTAGTTAGGTTATCATAACTTCATGTTAGAATGAGGACTGCGGGGTTTCTATATTCACGGCTGCTCGACGCTTGCTGACAAAAAACTTGTTGCAAAGTGACCGTGAGTCACTAGTTTTATAATTATTCATGAGCAATTTAATTAGCTATAAATTAAGATGGGGGGGGGGAGGGATGATAACACCCGGATATCATTTTCATTTTCGACGGATAACGAAAGAATTTCTCTCGCAGTTCGGAAAAGTGACAGCTCGCAGGCTGGCGCACGCTAACCGGGTGCGTTTAACGATCAACGATAAATGGCCGGTGCGCATCGACTGCGCCGCCGGCGTCGTGTCGGGTTGCGCCGCCGCCGCCGCGTCCGAGCGACAACTTATGTCGCGCCTGAAAATGCGAGCGGGGCGATGCGGACGTGGCTGTTTGCACGCCCGCCACTTGACACCGTTTATTTTTCCGCCCACGGCGTCGCAAGCGCGTGATATGTAGATTCGACGGGGGTGGGTGGCTCGGATTCGCGCGCGGCCACAATAAAAATCCACTTAATCGAATTAGAAACGTCGGGTCGTGCACCCGCGCGTCCTTCTGTTGTCGGGCCCGCGCCGCGCGACTCTGGAGCGTTTCCAAGATTTCCGCACCTTCGCCGAGCGAAGCTGCAAAGCTCGGACTGCGCGCTCGCGAAGAAAAATAACGCGCACGGCGCAGAACTGCGCTGTCGTTAATATACCTCGAGATAAGCTCGATTCTAGCGGCGAGTGGCGATTGCGAGCGGATAACAATTGCGCGCGGAGCGGCGAAATGAACATTTCCGGGATTTGTTCGCGCCAAGATCGCGAGCCCAGCGCGAGGTGCGCCGCGATTGATTTTCCACCTTCCTCCATCAGCATTGCGCAGACACAAAGATCCCCTGCCGTTCCCCTTGTTATGCGCCCTTCTTTCGTTCGCGGGCGAGCGCGAGACCGCCACGAGTCAACTCCGACCTTTGGAATGTTCGCAGAAAGCGTGTAATAACATTCCGCGCAGCCTCGTGCGCGCCCGCCTTTTCG
Organism: Ecitodaemon sp. MM-2014; assembly: GCA_030557295.1. Classification (NCBI taxonomy): domain Eukaryota; kingdom Metazoa; phylum Arthropoda; class Insecta; order Coleoptera; family Staphylinidae; genus Ecitodaemon; species Ecitodaemon sp. MM-2014. The sequence goes on along the minus strand of JARRAA010016219.1, from coordinate 2,165 downwards.
AAAGCGCCAAACGGGTGCATATGTGTCTTCGCGTATTTTCATACTTCGCGTCCGGCGCCTTCGGGATGTTATCTTTTCGGCGACGAACCGATGCGTAACAGCGTCTGGCTGGCGCTCCCGCTTCGCCCCGTCCCCGACCGCAAGCAATTACATTTAAAAGCTTTTTACGCTGATGAAGGATAATATGGCCCAACCGTCGCTCCGGGCGCATGGCATAACGAAATTCGTCCGTAATCGAATTCGTTCCGCCCGCGCCGGCTCCTAATGTGCTTACGATCGGACTCCATCGGCGAGTTTGCGTAATCTGCTCTCATATCATGCCAAGCCGTATCCGAACTCGATCGAACGCACTGTATGCGCAGCTCGGCATCGCCGCCGTAAAACCGTCCCGGGGTGAAATTACAAAGTAATGAAAACTTCGGTGCGCGCAATTCGATCGCAGAAACGCCGCTCAACTCGCTCGACTGCATCACGTACTTTCCGAACTTGCTGGCGCCAAAAAAAAACATAGAGAAGCCTAGGTGTGTTGCGCAAAGCCGGGAACGACAGCCGCTTATCATATCATTATAATATTTACTTACCAGAAGTCGCAATTGGTCGCGCTTGCCGGCGCGGCGGAAAAAATGATCTCTTTGAAAAACTTCTCGGCACTCATTAGCGCAATCAATTACTGGTCATGCATGAATTATTGAGCAAGTCTTCTCTCTTCGGCGTTCTTCGCTTTCCGACGACCCCGCATTGCGCTTCCCTGCGACCTATTGCCACGTCAAGCAGAATGTGTGAGAGCAAGTTCGGGAGGTACGAGTCGGCGGTTTCGGTGTCGCAACGAGCGTTGCGCATCGCGCCGGCGAATGCGCGCAATCGCGGCGGCAGTCCGGACACGACGACTTATCACAATTGGACGCGCTGTAATTTATCAGCGCGCCGGGTCCGGATTAACGCTTCGGCGCGGGCGATCGGCGATTTATTGGAATGCCATGCCGCGGCGTGCGATCGCGCTAATAAAATCAACCGCCGACCGGCGCGCTCCGCCGCAGCGCCGCGACGTCTATCGACTATCGGGATGAGAATGAATTCTCCGCAATATTGGCGCACATAGGCGGCACGCTGCGCCGCGCGCTTCGGCGCGTGTCCGATGCAGAAACGGCGCGCGAAATTTGCATCTGCGAAACGGCGAAAAGCCGACGAGGGCGGCTTAACCTTTAATGCGATCTGTTATTTCACTTTTATCGCCGTCGCCGCCGGACCGATCCCCCGACGCCAGTGGAAGCGATGAAGCGATCCCGCGCAAAATATTCCACCTGCATCGTTGTAAATCATTTCCAGCGCCTCTGATTTGATCGCCTTGCATAAATATTTGCGTCGAAAAGTAAACCGCGCTCCCGAGCGCCGTGCGCAAACATTAAATAAAACTACGTTGCGTCGCACGCGTCGGAGCGAGGACGGGAGTCCTTAGTCAATGCGCTGCGAAAAAAATTCGAGAAATTTTCAGCGCGAAACTTTCGAGAAAGCGGAGCCGGAAGTCCGCGCGTCGTCGTCGGCGGGAGCGAGTGGAGCGAGCGATTCGAAAAATGCCGCCCCTTGATTCGTCGCGAGCGCTAGGATGTTGCGAGAGGAGCAATTCGCGCTGTTTACATGCGCGCTTTCGGCGAATATTTGCGCATGAAAATCTATCATCTGTTTTCCTTTATCTCCTCGTGCGCCCCTTCTTAATTTGAACCGCCTTCGCCGGAGATGGAAAAATGCCGAGCGAGAGGGCAACGAAAAGGAAGGCAGGAAGGCGAAGAAAGTTCGGGCGAGATCGCGCATTGGGTTGCCTAAATCGACTGCCGCGTCGAAGCCCGAAACATCGCAATTCACGATTCGCGCGCTTCCCGAATCTTGGCATCTCTTAATTTCCTCGCGCCCACGCACCTCCGCGCGTTTATTTGATTTGCGCGGCGGCGGGGGAGCTAAAAATACCGTCTCCTGATTACGCGTCGCGCGCGAGCATCTCCAGCGCGAAATAAATCTAATTCTTCGTTCGGACGAAAGCCGACGGCGACGCGAAACAAACAGCTTTGAGGTCGCGCGCGCCGCCCCAGAGGAGGCCCGGCGGAGGGCGTCTTTTCTATTCCGGCGGGACTAAGTGCGCCCGCTCGACGCAGGAGCGCGCGGCGAAGAAC
>JARRAA010016192.1:0-14888 GCA_030557295.1 Ecitodaemon sp. MM-2014 | reverse complement strand
GCCCGCCGCGGCCGGCAAGGAGCCCCGCCCCCCGCCCGGACCGCGCCCGCTGCCGCTCATCGGCAGCCTGCACCTGCTCGGCACGCACGAGACGCCCTTCCAGGCGTTCACCGCCCTCAGCAAGAAGTACGGCGACGTGTTCGGCATCACGCTCGGCACGACGCGGTGCGTCGTCGTGAACAACTTCAGCCTGATCAAGGAGGTGCTCATCACCAAGGGCGGGGACTTCGGCGGGCGGCCCGACTTCATACGCTTCCACAAGCTCTTCGGCGGCGACCGCAACAATTGTAAGTGGGCGCCGAGCCGCGCCGCGCGTTCTTGTGCCACTTGCGCGCGACTTCCGGGTCGGGCGCAGTCGCCGGCGCGCGCAACCCTGACTTAATGATAATGACATTGCCTTCGAGCCCGCGCATGAATTCGAGCCGAATTCGGACCGGTCGGGCCCGGGAGAGGCCGCCCGGCCGCATTGCTCGACGCGCGCCGCCTGTTAAGTCACGCTCGGCGTGCGTTATCGCGCGCGCGCGCCGCGGAAGCCGGCGGCGCAGAGCGGGCTTTATCTCCGTCGGCCTCTCCGGGCCGGTTACGCATGCGCCCGCGACTTTTACTAGCGCTCATTCATGGCGCCGCGACTAGATAGCCCTGAACTTGAACTTGAAAGCCGCGCGCGGCGCGCTCCGAGGCGTCTCTTCGCGGCGGCGCGCGCGCGCGCGCACGCGCGACTTAGAGCTTAGAACTAGGATCGGCCGATTCGAATGCATTTTTTGCTCGGCGCGCGGCGAGTCGTTGGCCGGCGCCGCTGGTCATCAACATTTCGATTTGGCTTGCAAAACGATTTTTTTTTCTGCGCGTCGCGCTCCGCCGCGCTAGGCACGGCGATATTCTAATTTCGCTCGCGGCCCGCAAACTGGTTTCTCGTCTTCCTAAGTCTAAGCTAAGCGTCGCCGCGGCGAGCGCCGGCGCGCGCGTGCGCGGCGTGCTTTCCCGAGCGCGCGCGCAGAGTTTCCTCCTCGCCGGTCTCATTTTCGCTACAAACTTGCACAGCCGCTGGCTGCGCATGCGAACGAGGCGCGCGGCGCAAAAAGTGATAGAGGCCAAGGACAAATCACCGTTAGCGAAGTCTTCTTCTTCGTCTCTAGCGAGCGCGCGTCGTCGTCGTCGCGTCTTCGCCGCGTCCGAAAGCGCGCGCGCGCGCTCGCGCCGGACGTCCCTGACCACTTTCGGTCGTGCTGGCCCTTTTTCTGCGCGCGCGCGCCGCGCGCTCGCGCCCGACGCGACCTTCGCCCGCCGCCGCTCTCTAATCACGCGCCTCGTTTTGGTCTAATTCCAGCGCTGGCCCTGTGCGACTGGTCGGCCCTCCAGAAGACGCGCCGGAGCATCGCGCGCACCTACTGCTCGCCGCGCTTCACCTCGCTGCAGTACGACCACGTCAACCTCGTGGGCTCCGACGAAGTCAAGGTCTTCCTCGACGCCCTGCGGCAGCGCGACCTGCGCGCCCCGCTGGACATCAAGCCGCTGGTGCTCGCCGCCTGCATGAACATGTTCACGCAGTACATGTGCTCGGCGAGCTTCGACTACGAGGACGACCACTTCCAGCACGTGGTGCGCACGTTCGACGAGATCTTCTGGGAGATCAACCAGGGCTACGCCGTCGACTTCCTGCCGTGGCTGCTGCCCGCCTACAAGGGCCACATGCGCAAGCTGGGCAACTGGGCCGCGGACATCCGCCAGTTCATCCTCACGCGCATCATCGACGAGCGCCGCCTGGCGCTGGACACCAGCCTGCCGCCCAGGGACTTCACCGACGCGCTGCTCCTGCATCTGATCGAGGACGAGGCGGAGCGCAGGCAGCAGGAGTACGAGATCAAGCGGGCCCAGCTGAACCCGCCGCCGGCCGGCCCCGCCTCCGCGAAGGCCCCGCCCGCGAAGGACGAGGGCAAGGAGGAGAACCTCAACTGGCAGCACATCATCTTCGAGCTGGAGGACTTCCTCGGCGGGCACTCGGCCATCGGCAACCTGATCATGATCACGCTCGCCTCGGTGGTGGGCAGGCCCGAGGTGGTCGAGAAGATCCAGGCCGAGATCGACGCGGTGACCGGCGGCGAGCGCCTGCCCACCCTGCTCGACAAGGAGCACATGCCCTACACGGAGGCGGTCATCTGGGAGGCGCTGCGGACGGCGTCGTCGCCCATCGTGCCGCACGTCGCCACCACCACGACGATGATCGACGGCTACAGCGTCGAGCCCGGCACGGTGCTCTTCGTCAACAACTACGAGCTGAACGTCGGCGAGGCGTACTGGGACCAGCCGGAGGAGTTCCGGCCCGAGCGCTTCATCTCCGCCGCCGGGCACGTCGTCAAGCCCGCGCACTTCATCCCCTTCAGCACCGGCAAGCGCACGTGCATCGGCCAGCGGCTCGTGCAGTGCTTCAGCTTCCTGCTCGTCGCCGCCCTCTTCCAGAGCTACGACATCGCGCAGGCGGAGCCCATCCGCCTGACGCCCTCGTGCGTCGCGGTGCCGCCCGACGCGTTCAAGCTCCGCCTCGCGCCGCGCGCCCGCCTCTAACGCGCGCGCGCACGCGCATCCTCGACTCCGTCCGCGCATCCACATCACCCACGCCAAGCACACACGACGCACGCCACGCTCATATATTATTATTATTATATTATATCATAATTATATTAACGCAGAACATATTTTTATACTCTCGCGACTCGCGCGCTCATTTCCATCGCCTCTTTGTAAATACTCTCTTCTCTCATCGTCCCTCTCTCTCTCTCTCTCTCTCTCTCTCTCCCTGTCCGTCTTTCGTTGTGAATTATGTTGTAAAAAAACGTTAGCTATTTATATAAATATATATAGATGATATATATTACGTACTTGTAACATTTCACGATGTCGCAATGGTCTCCCGATGTTATGTTCTATATATATTGAGACTGAATAAATATGTATTTTATTTTGCCATGTATTTTGAAAAATATGGGGATTAAGTGAAAGTTTATATATAAAATACACTTTTTTTGAACAAAGCTCAAACACATTATTTCATCGAAACCGTTCTTTGTTTATTTCCCTTGATGTTTTTAGTTTATCGCACATTTTAGCCAGTACTGACTGTTGCCATTAAATTTCCTTGAAAAGGTGTGTCCTGAAATTTAATTCTTGGTCGAATGGCGAAACAATCGTTAAGATGCTGCCAAAAGTGTAAAAGTTACAGGGTGTTTTACACTCTCGTGTTTTTCTACCAAATTTGCTCTTGGTTACTTTGTTGGTCATTTTTAAGTACTTCTGGTTATTATTAAACGACACCATTGGAAAGATAAATAACAGAATTTAATGCTTTATCTTATCGTGAGATTGTTTTGAAAATGCAATCAGAACTGTGGAAGTTACAGAGTGTTGTAATTGCGAAGGTATTTTGAATTTTTAAATACAATTTGTTTTTGGTCAATTTGACACTTGTCATTCATATTGAACAAAATCCTTAGAATGGTGTAAGTAGAATTTCATTCTTTCTTAAATACGCTCAAAATTGTATAAGTTACAGGGTGTTTTATTTGTGAAAACACTTTGGGTTTACACAATTTGTCATTAGTCACTTTGACAGTCATTTTGGTAAACTTTTCCTCAATATTGAACAAAATCCTTGGAAGAATATGTACTAGAATATAACTCCTTCTTTGAGGTTGAAAAAATTTTGAAGATGCGACCAAAATTGTATAAGTTACAGGGTGTTTTGGTTATAAAAGCAATTTGAGTTTTTGAACACAATTTGTTATTGTTCACTTTGACAGTAATTTTGATAAAATTTTAATCAATATTGCGCTGAATTATTGAAAATATATACATTAGAATTTAACTCTTTCATTAATGTTGATAAGTTTTCGTAGATATGATCAAAATTGTAAAAGTTACAGGGTGTTTTAGTTATAAAAACACGCTCGTGTTTTTCTGTTAAATTTGTTCTTGGATACTTTGTTGGTCATTTTTAAGTACTTCTGGTTATTATTAAACAAAACCAGTGAAAAAATAAATAACAGAATTTAATGCTTTATCTTATCGTAAAATGGTTTTGAATATACAATCAAAACTCTGCAAGTTACAGTGTGTTGTAATTACGAAAGCATTTTGAGTTTTTCAACACAATTTGTTATTAGTCACTTTTATAGCAATTTTGGTAAACATTTAATCAATATTGGACCAAATCCTGGAAAATATATACAATAGAATTTAACTCCTTCATTAATGTTGATAAGTTTTCGTAGATACGATCAAAATTGTAAAAGTTACAGGATGTTTTAGAAGGCAACGCATTTTGCGTTCTTGATTAAAGTTTTAGGTAGCACATTTCGACGGTACATTTGGAGTACTTCTAATCAATATCGCACAAAATCCCGAAAACACATATTTTAGAGTTTCACTGTTAATCAAACTAACAAACAGACTAATATAATTAAAATTATAGAAGTTAACGGGAGTTTTCCGTCTAAAAACGCAAACATCATAACAAAAAGGTCAATGTCTTACTTTGTCGTCAAGTTTTAGAAAGTTATTACGAACATTATAAAAATCCATTAAGCCGTTTACTGCGCAATTTAATTTTCTATCGAACTGCGAAAACATCATCAGGATCCAATAAAAACTAAAAAAGTTACAGGGTGTTATTTACGTTAAATCATCAAGTTTGTGTTAATTCCGACAATTTTCAACTTTACTCGAAATTTTGCGGTAGTTCGCACAAACATTATATAAAACCATTTAAACAACATATTCTAGAAACTAATTTTTCGCCGAATAACGAAAAGATCATAAAGAACCCATCAGAATTATAGAAGTTACGGGGTGTTTCGCATGAACAAACATCGATATCAATTTCCAACTTTGCAATCAATTTTCGCCTAGTTACAATAAATATTATCCGAAATCATCGTAGCCGCGTCCTCTAAAATTTAATCCTCTATACACGAATGGAAAGATCCGAAAGATCCGTCGAAAATCGCAGAAGCTACAAGGCGTTTTCGAACTAAAAACGCGAAAACGGTAAATGTTCGGAAGCGCGCCGATTTCGTTCTCGCCGCCGCAGAAGCTTCTAGAAATCCGTCCGCCTCGAATGATTTACGTTCGAAATTCGTTAGAACCGCTCGCGAAACCTCTGCATCCGCGAAATGCAACTTGACGAGTTTCTTTTCGCGCGCGTTCCTTCCTCCTGGCCTAACCCACTTCGCGCGCGCCGAAAACCGAAAAGAGCGCTCGCCACGTGCGCGGCCGAAGAAGTTTTTGCGGGTCGGCAGTTTGCCGCAAACAACTAATTAAGCGATTAGTGCGACGCAGGAAGCGACGAGCGCGTCGTCGGACGACCGTCCCCGGACCGACGATCACGCGCCGCCTTAGGAAGCGGCGCCATCCTGCGGCGTGTCCTGGAAGCGCGCGCGCGCGCCGTGGGCGTCGTGGTCGTGGCGAGCGTCCAAGGCGGCGCGTCTATCTAGACCGCAAGATTGGTGCTAAGGTCTTCGATCGAGCGCGTCGATCGAGCGCCGATCGCCGATCGAAGAGCTGCACTCAATCGGCGCGCCGCCGGTTGCGTCACGCCGCCGCGCGAGCAGGAAGACTAGAAAGTCATTTTCGAAGAAATCGCGCGATCGGCCGGCGCCTAATTTCGCTTCCTCCCGGCGGCGCGCGCGACGAGCGGCGGTTACACAATAAACAAGCCCGCGCGCGCGAACGCTCGCGTCGCAAACAGCCGACGGGAAATGGCAAACACCCAGTGGGATGTTTGACTGTGTCGCGAGCGCAGCGCCGAGGTAAAAATACCGCGCTCTGATTGCACTGCTGTCTAAACATTTGCTAAACGTATTTGATCTTGGCATTGTGTTCGGACCGAACGCACGAATGTTGCTCGCGAAAATGTCGCTTCGTCGCGATCGACACGTTTCGTAAATATGCGTGCGAATCGCTTTCAACGCGAAACGAGCAAGTCGGAAGTTATCACGACGCAGTTTGATTAGTTTCATTTTGTTGCGCGTTCGATATGCTGTTCGGCAAAGTTTTAAACATTTTTAAATCTCTTAAACGGCGCCTTATTGTCGGCAGTGGACGTTGACTATACGCAACCAGTCGAACGCCCCGGCACGCGCAGTTGCATACAGTCGCAGTGCTTCATTTATTTATTTAAAATCGAGAGTTTCTCGACTTTATAAATTGTATCGTTTGTTTCATCGTCTACTAATGATGGATCGAAGTGTCGTTAACAATATTTAAACACATTAATCATATTATAACAGTAAATAGTAATATCGATTCGTAACACTTTCAAAAAGTTCACATTTGGAAGAGTTATTAATAAAAACCTTGAAAATAGTATGTTACCCAATTTAATTCTCTGTTGGATTTTGATAAGATCATAAAAATCGGACTCAAATTGTAGAAGTTACGGGGTGTTTTACATGTAAAATCTAAAATTTTCTACAAAAGTACGTTTCCAATTTTGTTGTTAATTTTCGCAATGTTAATATACTTATAATTAGAATCTATTGAAGGGATATCTTCTAAAATCAAATTTTCTATCGAATTCCGATAAGATCATAAAAATCGGACTGAAATTGTAGAAGTTACGGGGTGTTTTACATGTAAAATCGAAATTTTACTACAAAAGTATATTTCCAATTTTGTTGTTAATTTTCGCAATTTTAATATACTTATAATTAAAATCTATTAAAGGGTTATCTCCTAAAATCTAATTTTCTATCGAATTCTGATAAGATCATAAAAATCGGACTTAAATTGTTGAAGTTACAGGGTGTTTTACATATAAAATCGAAATTTTTCTACAAAAGTTCGTTTCCAATTTTGTTGTTAATATTCGCAATGTTAATATACTTATAATTAAAATCTATTGAAGGATTATCTTCTAGAATCTAATTTTCTATCGAATTCTGATAAGATCATAAAATTCGGACTCAAATTGTAGAAGTTACAGGATGCTTTACATGTAAAATCTAAATTCTTATTCAAAAATAAGTTACTAATTTTGTTGCTAATTTTTGTAGTATTAATAATATGTAGAATCGCAAACCATTGAAAGGGTATCTTCTAGACTTTAATTTTCTATCGAATGCGGTCAAGATTATATAAATTCTATTAATATTGTAGGAGATACAGGGTGTTTTGTATAAAAAATAATCGGGATTGCTTTATAAAAACCATTTTCTAGTTTTGTGATTACCTTATAACCACAGTAATATAAATAAAACTGAACACCTTTATAAAATATGTTTTACTATTTAATCCTATATCGGATGTCGAAAAGGTCGTAAAGATCCAAGCAGAAGTTTAGAAGTTACAGAGTGTTTTACACACAAAGACACACAATTCGATTCATTTCCAACAATCAATTTTCAACTTTGGCGCTAATTTTCGCATAGTTAATAGGCATACCACTAAAAACCATTGAACGAGTATCTTCTAGAATTTAATTCTTTAGCGATCTGACCGAAAATTGTTGATGTTACCATGGCGTCTTACATCTCAAACCACATTTACAATTAGACCGCCATTCTTACCTAACCGACAGGCAGCAAATTGAAATGTTTACAACACCATTAATAATAACCATTACAACAACAAATAAAAAACGTTTAACGTACGAATCTATTTCCCTCTTTCCCAGAAGCCTCGCATCGATTCGCAACACTTTCCAAAGATCGCTCGAAACCAACTCGCGTTGGCAACGAATACTTAGCTTAGCGCTCGACTTCTTGTTAACAATGAGCCGGCCGAACGGAAATCTTCGGCGTCCGAATCGGGCCTGGGATGCGTCTGTTCGCGAGCCTTCGGCGAAGCGCTTAAAGTCAAACGTCGCGGCTTGCATTCCAACTACGCCTAATGTCGGACTAGGTTGCTCGGGTCGCTTAAGTCACTTGGGCGTCCGAGAGCGGCGACGCGCAAGTGAACGTGCGCGCGCTCCAGGTAATTACTTTCGATTCCTGCGAATCTTATCTTGATATTTCGGTTGCGTCATCGTCGCTAAATGCTCGGCGACGTTCGAAGGCGTTCGAAGGCGCTCGAAGACATTCTCTCCTTGGCCCAACCTCAACCACCGCGACGTCTCGAAATCGGGCAGACGTGTTAATCGATTTTCCCCTGAGCAGCGCCATCGTCGCTCGGAATAAATTTATTGCGCCGCGCGTCGTAAACATTTATTACCGACGCACTGTGAGTCGTAATTGTTTTGCCGATTGTGACTTTGCTCACGATCGGCGCGCATAGTTCAGCGGCGCCTGCGCAAGAGGCGAAGCGACGGTTGCAACTGGAGGTGGCTTGAGTTATCTTTATTTTGCGCGTTCGACGCGCTTCCTCTTCAATCCGCGCCTCGCCGTTCGCGAACTCACTTAAGCCGACTTGAACTCGCGCGCACGCCTTAAAGCTTCACTCGGGCCAAGCCTAATCGATTATTTCGATAAACGTGCGCGAAAAACATGCGAAACTGCTTCGTGTTCGTTTTCCTCTGTGGATTAACCACCGGGAAACATATCACGGTAAGTGAGGGGGCGGGGCTTAATTTAAATCGCGTCCCGGCGATCAATTTCTATGTTGAATTCGTAATTCGAAATCGAAATCAGGAAGAGCATCGCGGTTCGCGTAACTCGCGCGGCCGGCGCATTGAAAACGATCGAACGTCGTTCCATCTCGCGCCTCGCCTATCGCGCATTCTCTTCGTTCTCGGGCCCGCCTCGACGCGGAACTCGGAAGGCGCACAATGCGCCGCAATTTTCACCGTCCGCGCAACTCATAATTGCCTATGATTCTCGAGCCATGCGAGACACGCTCGTTACGCCGAACAATGGTCGCAGCAAGAACAAGAACAAGGATATGAAAGCACACGTAGCCCAAGTGCAATAAACCGGGCTTATATAAACGTGGGCGTGGCCCAAAATATCGAGGCGTGGCTTATTGTTGTCAACATCCGCGAAGAGGATGTTTATTGGGCGAGGCTTACTTTAGAACGAATGTTTAAATCTCAAATATGAAAACGTGGGCGGGGCCAAACATATTGGGGCGTGGCTTATTGTTGTCAACATCTTTAACAGGAATTTTGTATTCTAAAAAATGTGGGCGGGGCCTAAAATATTAAGGCATAGGATATTTTATGGGGCGTGGCTTAATTCACATCGAATGCTTCAGAAGCGCCAGCTGTTCAGAGAACAAGTCCTCCCCGACATGGGCGGGAAGGTGCCGGACTCCGCCTTCCAGACGGACCGCCTCGCCCTCAACCAGCTGAACGCGCGCGGGATTTACAGCACGTCGGGGGTGTACCTCGAGCATCACTCCGACAAGGAGCGCAAGACCATCTTCGAAGTCGAAACCATGCAGGTACTCATCGAGCCCCGCCTTTTTGCGGATGTGGGCGGGGCGCAGGTGTAACTGATTCGATTTTTCAGGTGCGCGTCCCTCACGAGGATCGTTACGTCGCGCCGGCGGGTAGACTCCATTATCGCACGCCCCCGACCTTGGACACGACGTACTCGATCAGGGACCCGGTGCGCCTGCCGATCACGCCTAACCTCCGCTATCAACCCCAGCCGCACTTGCCGTACAACTCGCTGAAGCTGCAGGGGTATTTCAAGGGGGTGCGGCAGGAGTACAGGGGGCAGGCCGGGAACGAAATCGAGGATGCGGATGATTTCGAAATTGTGAGTTATATTTCAGGCCGCCATTAAGGGTGCGATAGTTCAAGGGGTGCAGTGGGGTGGGATCGGGCACAAACGATTATCATGGTAATGATAACGATCGCGCGACCCTCCTTTTGTTATAATTGCCATACTAATAGCGTCCTTGGCCCAAGGACACGGAAAGCTATTTTTGTTTCCCGGAAAAACGTTTTCGTTCGGTTTAATTATAACGTTAATTAATTGTGTTAAAAAGTCCTTGTTGTCGTAGGCGAAGAAGGAGTACGAGCCCTACTTGAAGAAGCTCCACGAGCTGGATAAATAACTCGCCGTTCAGGACGAAGGACGACGCGGAGAGGGCGCGCGGGAAAACGAAGGAAAATTGGAAAAAATAGACAGATATTGCGTGGGCGTCGATGAGGGCGAAATTGAAATGGAGATAAAGGACATTGGCGATAACGCGGTGAGCGGTAGCGGGAGGAAGAAAGGCGCAGGACGAAAAATGTCGGAGGATAAAGGACGGCGCGCTTGACATTTAATAAGTGGCGGTTGGCAGTTGGTTAGTGGTCGAAGCGGTCGGACGCTCGTCGGACTTTCGTAATTGTACCGTTTTCCACGCAGAGGAATGATCGCATGTTCTTATCAAAATTGGGGCTTTGATTAGATTTAATTTTTAATTATGTTGTCACGTGTTTTGTTGAACTTTTAATTTGTAAATACACATTGGAAGCGTTTGAACATTTTCGTTTTAGTTTTCAGCAATTTGTCGCTAAATTATGGACACTTGTCATGTATATAATTAAAAACGATTAAAGTGCATGTTACAACATTTAATTCTCTTTCGAATGATGAAAAGTTTATAAAAATCTAACTAAAATTGTAGAAGTTACAGGGTGTTTTATATGTAAAGACAATTGGATACTTGATCAAAAATCAATTCCTCGCTTTATCGCTAATTTTAGGATAGTTATTATTGATGCAGTAAAAATTCCTCGAAGGGGTGTCTTCTAGAATTTAACTCTTTATCGAAAGATAAAAAGGCTATAAAGATCGAAGTAAAATTGTAGAAGTTACAGGGTGTTATACATATAAAATATCGATTGTAATTTAAAAATGAATTTCTAAGTTTCTCACAAGAATATGGATAGTAATTATGAATATTTTTAAAACTCTTAGAAAGGTATCGTCTATAATTAATTCTCTATCGAGCAATGAAAAGATCATATAGAACTAATTAAAATTCTCAAAGTTACAGGGTGTTTTACTTGTAAAAACACTTGGATACTTGATCAAAAATCAATTCCTCGCTTTATCGCTAATTTTAGGATAGTTATTATTGATGCAGTAAAAATTCCTCGAAGGGGTGTCTTCTAGAATTTACCTCTTTATCGAAAGATAAAAAGGCTATAAAGATCGAATTAAAATTGTAGAAGTTACAGGGTGTTTTACATATCAAATCTTTATTGTAACCTAAAAATTAATTTCTAAGTTTCTCACAAGAATATGGATAGTAATTATGAATATTTTTAAAAACTCTTAGAAAGGTATCTTCTATAATTTAATTCCCTATTGAGCGATGATAAGATCATTTAGAACTAATTAAAATTGTACAAGTTACAGGGTGTTTTACATATAAAAGCACTTGGATACCTGATTAAAAATCAATTTCCAACTTTATCGCTAATTATGGGACAGTTATTGCAGATTTAATAAAATATCCTTGAACGCCTCTCACCTTCAATTTAATTATCTATCGAATGATGGTACAACTATGAAGATCCAATTAAAATTGTAGAAGTTACAGGGTGTTTTAGATAAAAAAAAAATCTCGATTGTAATTTAAAAACACAAACCAAATTTCTCGGAAGAATATGGACAGTAATTACGGATGTATTTCAAAAGCCCTGTAACCGTATCTTCTAGAATCAAATGTGTATCGAATGACGAAAAACCCATATAGAACCAATTAAAATGGTAGAAGTTACAGGGTGTTATACATATAAGAACATTTCAATTCGTTTCAAAAATGATTTCCCAACTTTATCGCTAATTTTGGGATAGTTATGACATATGCAGTAAAAAACCCTACAGGCATTTACTCCAAAATTTAATTCTCTATCGAATGACGGACAGATCATAATGATTCAATCAAAGTTACAAAAGTTACAGGGTGTTTTACATGTAAAAACACAATGTTGAATAAATTTGAGTTTTTCTTAAATTATTAATTCCCAATTTTGTATGTTCGGTTTATACTTAGACAATATAAACATTGTTAATACAATGTTCCGAAACCTTATTTACCTAACTCTAGATGGCAGAAGTTCTTCAAGAGTTTCGTTGACGTGTTCACGCGCAATACAAACAAATGTAACCATTCACATCCATAACACGAAGCAAGATAACAAACAATTTCCATATTGGACTCTCATGTAGACAGGTTTATTTCTTTGTTTATAGAAAAGCAACGTAAAAATAGATTTACACCATTTGTAGCCTTCGAACCGGACAAAACTACATTGAACTATAGAGCTTTCTTTCAAGCAAGTACAAACGTTTGGCTTCCGCGGTCTTGCGGGTGTTTTTGTCCGTTTGTTGTTGTTAATCATGCGCAATTTGGTGTGGAACTCGTGGGCATGTCCGGTCCCGTTGTCCTTCGCGCGGTCGGTTCAGTTCTCTTCGACGTCGCGCTGCGTTCGCTCGAGCTTTCGAGCTTTTCCTGCAATTCCACCGCGTTCGCCGCGCAACGTAAACAAAGCTCCTAGTCCAGGAATACATCAGGTTTTCGATTTGCTTCGATTTACCTCACGAAACTACACACTTTTCAAATGATCAAAATTTAGAAAAAAAAAGTAAAAAGGAAGAGAAAATTGAATGGACAATGGGTAAGTAAATATTCAATTAGTAGATTTCATTAGAGGATTGTTAAATTTGCCAAATTCGGGTATATTAACCAATTTATTTATTTATATCTTGTCGAATTAAATTTTCGTCCTCTTGCGGTCGTCCTTTACTTATTCACCGCCGCCCATCGACAAATAACGACCACCGATTTGGTTTTGTTTCGTTGCCGCCCGCGGAATTGAATCTTGATTTATGGACGTGAATGAAATAAAACTGGCACTACTCCGATGATCGGAATCAATCGCCAGGATGAAATCTACGAACGTCGCAGCAAAATATTTCGTTTCTAACGAATAATTTCTCTTCGAAATTTGATGTCTCTAAATGCCGTCAGCGATAACTTCCGCCGTCGAAACGAACAAGGAAAGGGCCGACTCGAAAGCAAATTTATCAGCGCGCACTTGTCCGGAGTTACAACCAAAGGGTTCGGCATTAGAGGGTCGAAACGACGACAGTCAAACGCAGCCTTCGAACCGGATGCGCAGCCAAAACGTCCGGCAGTTATTGTTCGCCGTTTCTCGTGCTATCGGTTCGAATTTTTCGATTGATTGCTGCCCCATCGATCGGTAATTATTGCCCGAGGTGCACGCGCGGCGGGAAATAGTGGAGACGGACAATTACGCTACCTAGATCCGAGAATTCCGAGCGCGAAACCGCACGACGCGTAAAAATAGAAAGCTCGTTTGCTCCAAGTGCATGTCTGAGCATTTCCGTCATTCCGCCCGACGCCTTTGTGTCGAATCGCTTAATTATTAATTTCGCCGGTCGATAATGTCATTCGGTGCTTCGATAAACAACCTTCCGTTCTGGAAAATCATCGTAACCCAAAACGTTTCCTCTTCTAGCAACGAGTGAGTTCAATGGCTTTCGAATAAAATTAAAATTATGTCGTTTACACTTTTGACTATTTCCACTGTCAAAACAAATCGAGATGCTTATTGCCGTTCGTCGGAACAGACCCGAAACGATTCCTAGATGTGTCGAGAACGTAAACAGTTTACAAAACCGAACGCTAGACATATTAGCTGAACGTGCGGATAGCGTTTGATTGAGGTTATTTCAGACGATGACAGCGACATCTTCAATCTGCCGGCGAGACATCGGCCGGAGGAACTGCACGCCTTGTGTCGGAAGACCAAGTTCACCAAGAAGGAGATACAACTAATGTACAGGGGGTTCAAACAAGTACGGAACTCAAGTTTACAAAAAATTTAAAAGATAAAATAAAAAAAATATTTTTAGGAATGTCCGAGCGGAACTGTCGACGAAGAAGCGTTCATCCACATATTCTCGCAATTCTTCCCTCAAGGAGGTAAAAACAGCAGGCTTTCCCTAGACTCTTGTCACATAAACGATTGTATTCAGATGCAACCAACTATGCGCATTACGTCTTCAACGCGATGAAGCAGAAGAACGCGGAGAAAATCAACTTCGAGAACTTCCTCGACATCCTCTCGAAGGTCTCCCGCGGCAGCGTCCAGGAGAAGCTCCAGTGGGTCTTCGGCCTCTACGATCTCGACGGGGACGGGCTGATCTCCAAGCGCGAGATGGTAGATGTCGTCAGTAGTATTTACGAAATGTTGGGCAGGTCGACGCACCCCACGGTCGAGACTGGCAGTGCGAAGGAGCACGTCGATAAAATATTTCATGTGACTATCGATGAAACGAAACAAAGCATTTCGCTAATTTGTGTGTTTTTAGTTGATCGATTCGAACAAAGATGGCGTCGTGACAATAGAGGAGCTTGTCCATTGGTGCACCAGAGACGAAAACTTTCTCAGCTCCTTGAGCACGCTCGACACGGTGTTGTGATATGATTTCTTCACTTACGTTCAATTCAGATTCATTGTCAGTATTATTATGCTTATCGTGTTAATCGCGTGCATAAATTAAAGTAAATCCTAATTTCGACGTGGTTGTTGACTTTTAAACTGTTTCACTCATTGATGAGCAAATTACCAAACATTTTTCTATCTAGGCGTCATATCTACTCGATTTTCGCTTCGATGTGACTTTCTCGGAAAATCTTAGTGATAGAATAAAAAAAAAACGCTTGTCGGTATTTGAATCTCCATCAAATTCCGTGTCGATTGACGTGTTTTAATTTGATTCATAAAATTTGCGATTTTTGACAAAAATCCAAAGCGGAAACTACCCGGTTCGCGCTATATACAGCACAATAAACACAATGTTGCCTTGACAAGGACGCGCGCACTAGCCTCCCTAACGCCGGGGTATGGCTGTAAAACAGGTTGGAAGCCGCGCAGGCGCATTAGGACCGTTCGTAAGGACACGGCCTTGACAAGGACGCGCGCACTA
>JARRAA010016189.1:0-29656 GCA_030557295.1 Ecitodaemon sp. MM-2014 | reverse complement strand
ATGTACTGACTTTGAGAGCTTCTTGTGCAGGCCCGAACAGAATGATTTGCAAAATAAGTATGACTAAGGAAAGAGCAACTATTCCTGATTAAAATGACATATAATTCAAATAATAAATTCATAGTTGCAAATACTGCAAAGAGGGGTTTATGAGGAGTTAAAATGCTCTGTTTGTAGACTGAGCGACGTGCCTACTGGGAGACAAAACACAATCGGCAACACTTCTGCGTTCTAACATAAACAAAAGATGAACGAATCGCCACTGCGATTTAACACTAATGTTAGGAGATTAACCACACTCTACTATCTGCACGAAATGTTTATATTATAAAACCGCAAAAACCAGTTAATCTTACTGGTGCTCATAGCACTCGAAGAGGTATTATTAATGAACATTGCACAAGGTCTCAGAGGCTACCATTGAACACTACCACTGGTTTAGAATACGCAAGAACAAATTGTCAGTTTCTATAATCTTAGACAAGTTTATCTGTTAGGCGACCTGGAACTATAAAACGCACGGCTTTTTCGAGATGATGCAAAATATAAATCTTCGGCAAATATATTGCTTGAGATCTCCGGACTTCAAAGCAATTCAATTTTATCTCATCAGATAATACTCTCCGTATGTAACATGCACCCAAATTCTATCGCCTGAATCAAATTTACCAACAGCAATAGAGATAAGTTGTTATCAAAACATCATTGAGGCTTGTTTGCCTAATCGAGCGCAGCTCACAGCTAGTTACTAAGGTGTCCGTCCACATGTACGAATAGTGCAAGCCTCTAAATGACATACAAAAGATGGCACGCAACGTTAATCTTCGGTCTGGTGATTGTCCTCGGCGCGTTGACAATCTTCTACAACCTGGCTGAAGTGAAACAGCTTGCCAGTTCTGGGGCATCCATCCTCACACGACAACTGGCTCCAAGAAACAGTAACATCATCTATACAGGAGAGAACGTCGCAAAAGGTTTTCTGGTACAAACTCCTGCCTGCACCATTCCGGATCTGCAAGAAATGGATCCGGTTATCAAGGAATACATTTTTAAAGAACGCCCGGTCCTCTGCAACAAAGGACTTCCGGCTCTGTTCGAAGCCAACCGGACTTCTATAGCTCTTGTGCAGGAAGCTTTGGAGTTTTATAACGTTACAGAGCCGAAGGAGCTGAGTTGTTGTTATCAGTATTTCCGGCGCGAGTCCCCCCAAGATGGGGACTCGGATAAGAGCGTCACGTATGACGAAGGATGTCAACCGGTGAGTGATAGTGTCAATGTTCAACCGAACGAAGAATTCGTTCGGGTCAAGTGCCAATACTCATCCGAGGAAATTTACATTGATTTCTTCAGTTTTGTGCCTACTATGAACCAATCGTCTGATGATAGTAACGCCATCTCGAGTGATGCAGGTCAGGAAAAGTTGAATGTTTTACTAATCGGGATTGATGCGGTGTCCAGACTTAATTTTCATCGACAAATGCCCAAAACGCGGTTCTACTTGGAGAAATTGAAAGCCGTGGAGTTGTTGGGATACAACAAAATAGGCGACAACACCTACCCCAATCTCATCGCCGCGTTGACCGGCCACCATGAGCACGAAGTGCAGGAACTTTGCTGGCCTAAAAGCGAGTCGTATTTCGACGAGTGTCCCTTCGTTTGGAAAGATTACAAACGTGCAGGGTACACTACCGCCTTCGGCGAAGACGCCGCATGGATGGGGTTGTTTTACTACCAGAAACGAGGCTTCCAACAGAAGCCGACCGATTATTACTACGACCATTTCGATATCGCCGCAACGCGAGAAGCAGGAAACAATCACAGGATGAACGTCGACCAGTGCATCGGTTCGCGGCAAGCGTACCAAATCTTCCTCGATTACATCAACAATTTCGCGCTGACGATGAAGGAAATCGCCCGACCGTACTTCGGATTTTTTTGGACGTCGAGTCTGTCGCACGATTTCCTCAACAAGCCGAAGTTGGGCGACCAGGACTACATGAACGTCCTGTTCAGTCTGGACGAAGAAGGCGTTCTCAACAATACCGCCCTTCTGGTGATCAGCGACCATGGCATTCGATGGGGGAGCATCAGGAGTACGTATCAGGGACGGATGGAGGAACGCTTACCGTTCTTGTACTTAATTCTACCCCAATGGTACAGAGACAAGCATCCGGAGATTGTTCGCAATCTCAAAACGAATGTTAGACGATTAACCACACCGTTTGACCTGCACGAAACTTTTCTGGACATTTTAAACCCCGAAAGACCGTTCAGTTTAGCCGACGAGGGCGGCTTGAGGAGAGGCATTAGTTTGTTCAGGGAAATACCAAAGAATCGGACTTGCAAGATGGCCGGCATCGAGCAACACTGGTGCACGTGTCAGAGCAGTGTCAAAGTCGAGGTGGGCGCCGATGTTGTCGTAGAAGCTGTAAATTACACCGTAAATTATATCAATAACCTGCTGGTGGGTTACGCGGACTGCCTGACTTTGCGGCTGGAAACAATTCGAGACGCGCGCGAGCTGACCAACGAGAACGAGCTGAAGGACTACTCGAAATCCATGCGGGACTTCACGGTAACGTTTAAGACTGAGCCGGGCGGCGCCGTTTTTGAGGCGACCGTGCGCAGAGAGGTTGTCAAGCGAATCCCGCAGTACTCCCTGACGGGCACGGTGAGCCGGATTAATTTGTACGGCGATCAGAGCAAGTGCATCACCGACTTCCACCTTAAGCTGTACTGTTATTGCCGGTCGTATTTAGGCACTTAATTAATATGTTTTCAGTATAGAAGGAATTAGATTTTCAACGTTGGTTATGGCTTTGACACTCCCCATGGAGTCATCGACAGAATTACGAATAATTACAATTCGACTATTCGTGTGCAAGTGGCCCAGGAGATCTTCGATTATGGGCTAATTCTGTTTTACGACACTGATAAAAGTGTATTTTTTGCTCGTGTATTTAAAACGCCACTTTAAATACCGAAAACTAACCTATAAAGTGTCCCCGCTCTCGGTACTAAACATCTGTATATATTTCATATTTCCCCTCCTCTATGGACCATTTTGAGGTCCTGTCAAGACGCCATTTTTGGGTGGGGAACGATGTCTACGGTGGGCAAACAATAACAAACCCACGTCATGTGCTCTCACTCAGTGTTTCCATTGTTCCATTCATTTTTCCTACTTAAATTCATTTTTAGCCCTAGTTTAACGTAGTGTTGTGTAGTGTTATAGTCGTAGTTCAGTTTATATTTAATTTTTCGTTGTTCTATCTCTTTTAGCTTCTTTTTGTAGCATAGAAATAGTTTTAATCATTGATATAGGTTATAGTTAAGTTTCTTGTTCCTCTGTGTTTAAGCTCTAATTTAATTAGAATAGTTTATAGTGTTAGCATGTAGTATATAATATAGTTATATAGTTAATATAGAATTCCATCTGAGTTTTATCTGCATTCCTGCTGAGAAAAGTATTAGGCACAAAATGAGTCCTGAAATATTAAATCTGTGTCATAAAAGATTAATGAAATGGCTTGAAGTTATTAATCATGACAACCTAACTGTGGGCATGGTTAAAAATTTTCGGGTGTGCTCTAGACATTTTATTCATGGTTAGCATTACAGTAATTGCCTCACTTAATGCAATTAGTTGTTCTTTATTTAAGGATGTGTAATGTTCATGGTAAAGAGGGGATCCATATGTGGGGGATGCCTCAGGAGATTCCTTTTCCTTTTTCTCCATCATGCTGGTGGCAAACGGTTCCACAAGGGTAATTGCAACAGAAGTTGCCCCCTCTGCCTCCAATAAGCTTAGGATGTTGTACAGTTTCTCATCCTCAGATGCACTAGTGGTTGCAATGGATGGATTCGGCTTAATTTTATCTGCCAATAATTCAGCTAGACTGCAAATTCTGGCATTTCTTGGATTTGGCACATTCCAGTTTGAGAGCAAATCAGTTGGAGAAACTCCTGGTAGCATGTTGTAAATGGCATCCAGATTGTACGATATGGCCCCAACATGGCTGCACACCTCAGCTGCCCCAGCAAAACATGTACAATGTGCAGATTGTATGACACCATTTGTATCTATAATCACCCATGCTCTGAGTGGTTCTGCATTCATTCGCTGTGAATGCTTTACCCAAAATTTAAAAAAAATAAGGAAATTGTGATAATTTACATCAATACAGTAACATACTTTTCCCACAACAACTTTGTATTCACCAACTGTGGATACCTCACATAAGTGAACAAAGCCAGCTTCAAAATATTTATATGCATCTAAAGGATGCAACTGGAGGGAGTGCATCGAAGCTCAGGTCCAAATCATCCTCAGGTTTTGACAATGGATCTATATTGTTTATCAGTCAAATTTTCGACCGATAACTGCCACATCTTTGTTTTTAGCACCCAGTGCAATCAAATATTCGCTATCATTAATCATAATCTATAAGAAACAACAAAAATTCATTAATATCAAAAGTACACTTAACGTTTTTAACTTACAATAGTGAAGTATTAAACACACAAATGAAAACACACGATAAATGTCCGAAGAAGCTGACAAAACACCGCAAACACACTAAACACATGTAAGCGGCAAAAGTGCACTGAAGCGACCGAAGCAACTCAAACTAGCGCCGCTAGTGCCAAACCGCGACACTATCCTAAATTTAAGGTTTGGTTAGTTTGTTTGCCCACCGTAGAGTTTCCGACCAGCTGCGTTGGAATGGTCCATACATTTTTAGAGATTTTGTTTTATAATCAACGTCAAATCGCGATTTTCCCCAAATTCTACATAGAATAGATGCGAAAAATTAGAATTTTGAAACAACTTTTCATGATATTAAATAAAAAATTAAATTTTAAAGGAAGCATTATTGTGAAGAAGAATCAGATATAAAAGAAGAAGAAGAGGAAGGCCTCCTCCTTAAAATGTTCAGCACAATCATAATCTTGCTAAAGTGGTGGAAAATTTAATTAGATTAATGTTGATTTAGCCGAGGCAGTAAGCAGGTTAAGTTAAAAATTTGAATCGAAACGTAGTTGGTCGAGTGGCCGTGCGTTGGCAGCACCGCACGCAGCTTCCTGACAGGTAGCCATTCATCGCGATATCTCTGATACGGCCAGTTGCGTGCGCCTCGCCAAGTGCGAAATAATCAGGCGTCTTCGGCGGATTTGCGCTGCGATAGTTTGTGATAAGCGCGAGCCGCCGCCGCCGATCGTGTGCGATCATCATGAGTGCCCTGCTGTTCGCGTGCTCGCGCTGCTTCTCTCGCCATCCGTTCGAGGAGCTCTCGCCCGGCCAGCAGTTGTGCAAGGTACGTACGAGCGTCTCGCGGACTTCTCCACGGCGCATTTCTTAGGTTAGGCCAGCCGCGCACGACGCGAAATCGACGTTCGCGATCGCCGACGCTCTTAATGCCTCTCCATGTCGATGCGATAGTAACGCGGTCGTTTTTTTGGCCGAGCAATCGCGCAATTATCGCGTCGTCGTTATGCAACCCAGCGTGCGCAGCTCGCCATCGATTGTCCGCTCTCGCGGCGCTGAAATCGTTCGCGTCGTTGCGAATCAATTGTACTAAATCGTTGTTGCTAATGCGGACGTCCAGGAATGCCGCGGCTCCTTTCCGGTGGTGAAGTGCACGTACTGCCGCTCGGAGTTCCAGCAGACGTCCAAGGGCAGCACGAGCACGATCTGCAAGAAGTGCGAGCAGAACGTGAAGGCGTACGGCAAGCCCACCGCCTGCGAGTACTGCAACATCATCGCCGCCTTCATCGGCAACAAGTGCCAGCGGTGCACCAACTCCGAGATCAAGTATGGCCCGCCCGTCAACTGCGAGCAGTGCAAGCAGAAGTGCGCGTTCGATCGGCACGACGACGATAAGAAGGTAACTGAGGAACCATTTCGGGAGCTATTTGGTAGTTGTAGTAAACTGGAGATTATAGTTTGCCATCGCGTCACAATCACTGAGTTCGATTGTTGTTAACAAAGTTAACTTTTTGCGAGATAACAGTTTTTAGCTTTGTATGAAGCAGCTTACAGCATATCTGTGTAAATTCCATCCCTTCCTTAATTGATTTAGTCAAAATCAAGGATTTTCATTAACATTTGAGAGTAGCTATGAAAATGTCAAATGTTTTCGGTGGAAATTTATTTAGAGACAGGAATTGTCTGGAGTTCATAAGAAAAAATACATATTTTCTATCTAAAGGTTAAAAATAGTTAAAAAACTTATGAATAGTAGACTTTTATTGATTGAAAAGTTTCAGTTTAATGAAGTTTTCTAGATATTATGTTAAATTCAGGGAAATGCCAGGCGAATTATTCCAAAAATTCGACTCGACTCGACGAATTTCAGAATTAAGTCTAACTAAATTTATCTATTACTTTATTTGTTTGGTGTTGATAGTTTTGAAACTAGATAATAATAATAATTACTAGACAATATCAGCAATGTATTTTACAGTCGTGAAATAGAAGAAGAATTTGATGTTCGTTTATTGGGTACTTCCCAATAAACGGAAAAAGGAAATAATTTTGGAAATCGTTGACACTTTTCATGTTTAATTATAGGTTATTCCCACAATTTTGTAGGACAGAAAAAGTGCAACGAATAAATGTAAATTCTGTCAAATTTTGAACAATGTCCTCACATTTTCAAAAGAGATTAAATTTTACATCATCTGTCAGTGTACTGGATTTTATTTATGTTCTTACTTTTTGCAATTCTTATGAATTGAAGCTAATTAGCACGAAAACCGTAGCAATGACTTGATTACTCAATATGGGCCCTATTTTCCCTTGCTGTAGGAAAATTTGAATTTTATTCTTGGAAAATGATTAATCGATTGATTTCTCAGAAATTACCGCTTTACACACTTCTCAATAAATTTTCTCGTCGTTTGTACCTAAAAAAGGATTCAGTTTAGGTCGATGATCTAATTTTCTTTATTAAAACTACGATCATTAATTTTTTTTTCTAAAATATCTGTTATTTTCACTTGATTCTCGGTTTTACTTTTCAATTACCCTATTTCAATCTCGCGGATACTTTTACACTTAATGTTTATGAAATAATTAAAGTAGAAGACTAAAAACATGTGCTGTTTCCAGGTGGATGGTAAATTAATGTGTTGGCTGTGCACCCTCTCCTACAAACGCGCCCTGGCGAAAACCAAACAGTCCGACGCGGATCGAAGACACATGAAAATGTCCCAGATACGCAATAAACACAAGGACGGAAAGTAAGTTCCTTGTTTCACATTAAAACAAGTAGATTCGGGGATCTGAGATGAACCAGGTGCGTGCGCGCGCGATCTCGTTCATCTCAGGGCCTTTAAGAAGCAATGCGCTTTTTGTTTTTAACGGTCGATGTTTATTATGGTGATTTAACGATGTTTGCGATGTTTTGACCAGGCTGAGATCGCACAACAAGCGTCCGCAGCGCGTCGACGTGACGAAGATCCCGCCGCCCGAGAACGACAACGGCCCGGCGAACAAGATCGCCCGCAACAACGGGCCCGGCCTCACGCGCGCCGACCTGGACCCCAACAGTTCGGACCACATGGTGGCGATGACGCAGCTGAAGGAGCAGATCGCCAGCCTGCAGAAGCAGCTCGCGCAGAAGGACGCGCAGATGCTCAGCAAGGACAAGCACGTGAGTAGCATTCGTTTTCTTATTATTCTCTCTCTCTGTTTTCTAATTCAATCCCCGCCCCTCTTTGTGCCGTTGTTTCCGATCGTCTCCACGCCTCCGACACGTCCGATCGTTTCTTGTTCAGTATGTGCTTGCTCGTTATAACGACCGGATTATAACACTTCGCAGCCAACGAAACAGCGGACGTTGCGAAGCGTGCTTGATCGCATGTCTCTGATTACTTCTTCTGTCCTCCTTGTAATGACACAATGCTATCATCTATTTTAATTAATTTATAGATAACTGAATTAAAAGCAAAACATTTTACAACCGAGAATGAGTTGCGTAACAAAATGAAGACCATTCAGAAAGAGCACGAAACTAAGGTAGACACGTATAACGTGCGCATTCAGAGCTTGTTGAAAGAAGTCGCTAGTCTGTCAAAGAGCACCAAGCGGGACCGCCTGTCCGCCGCAAAGGAAAGCTCGAATAATAGCGGAAGCGGCACGGACAGCCCCAACGCACCCTAAGCGCCCGCCTCTCCCGCACGGCGCGCGCGATGCGTTCGTATCGAAAGCCGCAGCGGCGTCTTGCTAATCGCAGTGCGCATCATCGACCACACGCTTGTTTGTTACGTAGAAACTAGCTGATAGTTTTCGCGGCGGATTTCTGTGCAAACGACGTTGTTAATTAAGCGATACGTTTAGTTGGATGGGCGGGACACAACTGCGTTGGTGTCGCCTCTGTATCTGTACGACTTGTTTAAATTAACCTATCTAGCTAAAATAGTGATTTAATTAATTTAGGTGGCGACGGTGATGTCAGCGAGTCTCCGTCCATGCGAGACTCTAGCCGACTAGCTCGCCGATTATTTAATTTGTGAACGACTTGCTGTAAAAGTGCTCAACTCTAATTACTCTCCTGTACGTTAGGAATGTTTGTTTGGCCTAACGATAAGATTGCAAACGAAATTCGACGAGGTGCGAGAAAATCTTAAAGTAGTTTTACGCGGATCAGTTGGACGTGGATTTTTTTATTATTAATACGTTTGCGTACATAGGCGACGCCGATCGACACGCAGGATACTTGTATTTTTTTTGATAACTTATTTCGCTGTATTTCGATATCGCCTGATTTACTACTAGACTCGTCTCGACTCGACCTTAACTTAACTTAACGCAGACGTGGTGATTGTTCGAACGGAAATATTTATTTTTGGCTCTGCCCGCAACCAACCACTATGTATGTTTTACCTTCGTAAATGATATTTTTTTTATAAATAAACGTCACTCTTGTGGCCCCGAACCATTGGTTGATATTAATTCCTGTGTTGTGTATTGCGCTCCGATGCAATTTCGAAGTTTGGAGGCGATTTAATATAATAAAGATATCAATTGGAAAAGTTGTGTGTTGTGGTTATTGCTTATTGTTTTGGTCGACATGTTACGACGGGCAATTGGTTTACGATATATATGATAGCATTGTTCATTCCTTGTGTGATAACTTTTATTTTCTATGTTTCCATGTTGATTTGTTGAGTTTCCTTTGTCGTTGCTTGTTTTTAATCGTATTTATTGTTACAGATTGGACTGATTGCAACGCCCGGATGAAAATATGATGCGGGTTGACTTGGAATTGCATGATTTCTATTAAAAATTTGGAATAATCGAGCACTTGGGGCCCTACTTTGGCTTGGGAGTGGACACAGATGATTTTCAACCATTTTTATAGAATAAAAATGGTTGTAGTAATTCTATAATGATAGAATGTTTGTTAATAATTATATGCTATCAATAAACAATTGACGTTCATTAAGTATTTGTTACCTTTTTCGTCTTTTTTGTTCAATCTTTCAAAAAAAAGTTTGCGTTGAGGTTAGAAACTTTCGCCTCAGAATGTTTCGCCTTCGCTCGGTTTTTGTTGTTTTCGCTAATAAAGCGCAATTAATACGTTTCCAATCAACGCAAAGTAGTACTGATTATTGTCTAGAATCTCTAAAGTAAGTTCTCGTTCTTATTCCATCTGAATGTATTACATAATCTGCGATTTAAAGTCGCTACAACCTGCAAGTTTGCATGCTCAGCGATTAAAGTTAGAATAATAATCGATTTATCTCCTTTTAGGAAGTATGACTATGAGAATTTCCTCTGCACACTACTTCTTAAGGACGCGCCGAGTAGAACAGCAGCAATTGCAATCAGGGGGTTTAATATTGAAGTGGCACGAGTGGCTGAACAAGTCTCTCAACCGAATATTGGTTTGATGAGGCTCAAGTTTTGGGAGGAGACTGTTGAGAAATGTTTCTCTGGCGATGCTCAAGTAGTGCCCAAACATCCGGTGGCTGCCGAGTTGTATAGAGTTTTGGGCACGACCAAGTTGACTAAAAGATACCTGAAGAATTTAGTCACTTGTCGAGTGGATTACATTAATAAGACACACTTTACCGATCTAGATGCTTTGGAGAAATACGCCGAACAATCCGTCTCTAATGTTTACTATCTATTACTGGAAGGTAGTGGCGTGAGAAACGTCCATGCAGATCATGCAGCTTCACATTTGGGAAAAGCACAAGGGATTTTACAACAATTACGGTTTGCGCTCTAATCATTTTATCTAGTTGAGTGTTAAACTTTATTGATTTTTTTTTGCATTTTAAGGAGTATACCAGTCGCACGAAAAATCAATTTCCTAGCAATTCCGCAAGACATTCTCGCCAAACATAAAGTGAGCCAGGAAGAAGTGCTCAGGGGGAAGGAGAGCGAAAGTTTAAACGAATGCGCGTTCGAAGTGGCCAGCCGAGCGCATATCCATCTAGTCAAAGCTCGAAACTTAATGAAGGACGTGCCGCAGGAGTCGCGGAAAGTGCTCCTTCCGGCTGCGCTAGTCGATAGTTATTTGAATCGCTTACAAAATGTGAATCATAACGTGTTTCATAAGAGTTTGCAGCATAGGGCGTGGACGTGGATCCCGAGAATGTATTTTAATTCAATAAAAAATGTTTATTAATTGTTAAACGTTAATCTTATTAATTGTAAAGGTGATTTTACAGAAGTTTTATTTACATGATATCCTCGTCTGAATATCTCGCCTGTTCTTGGTAACCTTAAGATGCTTCATGAAATCTGACCCTAAAGAGATTGGATCAAAACTTACGATTTATGGTCAAGTGATAAGACAAGAAGCACATAGATTGGTACTAGAAATTTTACATATTCATTGAAACATCTGCATGAATCTTATTTTCTTTTACAAATTCCCAATCGTCATCACTAACAATAAGTGCTGCCCACAACAACGCAAGAACAGATAATTGATTGGATTGGATAATTAGAATGCCATCAAAACTGACTTAACTATTCTGTTCAAGATCAAATGATATGAGGACGAACGAAAAAAACATAGAACGGATCTTGTCCATTCTTTAAACTACTGCATAAGTCCAATTGTTTTATTAAGTTCGCACACAATGAAACAATGAATCAATACAATAACATGCATATTTGTTTGCGCTGTGAACAAATTAACGAATAAATATTGCACTAAAACAAATATTCTTGCAATTATCATTGTTTTAAAACGTCATCGTTGAATATAAATACGAAAACTCAATCAGTAGTCCACTTAACTTTTTCAAGTGCACTTTTCAATAACGCATCCAACTAAATTTAATGGCGACTATTTAGCACAATGCAGCTACAACTATTTACGCTATTCTGTGGCATTATCGTCACAGTTTGGTGTAAATGCAAAGAACCGATCAGCATCTACGACGACTTCAAATGCAAACCAATCTATAGACCCGGCGATTCCTGTCACAAACGGTGTCCAAAAGCTTACGACTGCAACCACATTCGAAACGATAATAACAAGTGCTTCTATCTCGGAAAGTATTACAAAGTTGGTGCGAAGATCACCGAATACACGCACAATCTTCCCTCGTGTATATCAGAATGTACCTGTGGTAGCAAGTAAGACGCCAGTTTTCCTTAATTATATTTAATTGTTAAACATTGCTCTTAATTTTATAGCTTGGAATTTCAATGTACAGTTTATTCGTGTCCATGGGATCCACCTCCACAAGGCTGCTACAATACATATGACTTAAGAGGATGTTGTTCCACGGGATATCATTGTCGTAAGTCAAAGATATGAATGTTACAAGGGTTACTTAAATATGGTGGTTTTAGCCGATCAAAACACTTTACAATGCAAGGCGAACGATTTAACGTTCACGTTAGGACAAACTTTTGAGTCTCCTAGCGTCCGATGTGCCGTTTGTGAGTGTCAACCAGGATACACGGGCAAACCAAATGATCCTCACTGTAAAAAACGCATTTGTGACGCTGAGGCGTACCTGAATTACGAGATTCAGTCGTTTTGCGCGCCGTCCTACCAATGGAAAGGGGCATGTTGTCCGGATGCATACTTATGTCGTAAGATATCTCTTTAATTCACACACACTGTAAATGCGATTTATTGTACTAAAATTTGTTTAGCTTCAATTGATGATGACTGGGATGATCACGACAAGAGCATAGTGGTTTCCGAAGATTCTTCTCTGGATGATTGGTGGTCAGACTCTTCATCTTCTCATGACGAATTATGTAACGTATAATTGAGAATAACAACCATTTGTTGTGCTAATTGTTACGCAATAATTTTAGATTATGCGTGTCGATATGGAGACAATTATTACAGCATCGGTGCGGAGTTTAAACGAAAGGAAGAATGGGACGGGAATCATGATATTTACACTCGTTGCGAATGCGTTATTCCACCGTATTTCACATGTATCAGAGATCCACCACCTCCAGATAAGTAAACCTTAAACTCCTTTATGATTATGAATATATGCGATTGTGGAGATATTAATGAAAATATACAAATGAATGAAAACAATGTTTATTGAAGTTTATCGTTTTCATTACTTATCGACTCACTCATTCATCAGAATATTGTTAGCCTTTATATGAAAGATTAAAGTGGCCATTATCCATGAATAGTTTTATGTTTTGTTTTTGTTACAATATTGATTATATAGTTAGAGTCCAAAAGCCGAATACATTAAATCAATCAATGTGTGATGTATTTAGGTGCTATGGATCTGATGAAAGATGGAGTCTCGATCAACAATTAATTAACGTTCTATGATGTTAATTATTTCACTTAAAATTCGATCTCTAAAACGACAAAATATAATTTTCAGTTAGTCCGCTTTTTGTGAGTTTCCACATTTTGTTATCGTCACGTACAATAGCGCTTATTTAAGTATTCCGTTCTTATCCTCTTGCATATGTCACGTACCTTGATAATCATTTCCATATATAAACCTGCTTGTCGCAAGAAAATTTAAATTTCTAGTTAGTTTGAACACTTTGACAAAGTGCCAGTTATGAATATGTCTATTCAACTACTCGGCGTTTTTCTTCTGCTCCAATTTGCCACAAACGGTTTTGCCAAATGCGAACGAATTCCAAAATGTAACCAACCAATCAATATTTATCAGCACCTGCAGTGTACACCAAAATTTGAGAAAGAAACCTTTAAGGGAACCGGCTGCCCAAGTAGTTTCGACTGCTCACAAATTAAGCCCCAAACCGAAAAGTGTTATTATCGCGGCAAATATTACAATGTTGGGGAGGAAATTGACGAGGGGGAAACGGTATCAAGTTGTTTATTTGGCTGCGAATGTTCCGACGAGTAAGTATTTACCTTGGCATCGGTACATTTCAATAGCACATATTATTTTCAGATTGACCTTTGAATGCGCCATCGCTGATTGCTTCTTTCCTGAAGTGGAAGAGGGCTGTTATCTAACATACGGCTTTAATCAATGTTGTCCCTATAAAAAATGTCGTAAGTTACACCTTGAACGCCCTTGATATGAATTATTATACGTTATGCTTTATTCAGAAAACAACGACACCACGATATGTCAAGACAATGGAAAGGGTTACAGAGTCTACGAAGGTCAAACATTCACTAATCCGGAAGACAAATGCAGTACTTGCATGTGTGAACATGGCTGGACCGGTAATCTTCGAGATCTGCAGTGTAGGAGACTTCCATGCTATGAAGAAATCGCTGCTAGTGACAGAATTGCAAACTACTGTGCCCCAGTTTATAACAATCTCGACGATTGTTGTCCGAACGAGTATATTTGTCGTAAGTTTAGTATAAAAACACGTGGAACAAAATCTATCATTCGTTGTTATTATAGCTGATGCAGAACTAGATGATTTTAAACGCAAACGAGAAGATACTGCAAGTTTAAGCGATTCTAGTGATTCCCATGAAAAAAAGGGTAACGCTGATAAAGTTTATTATGTAGTACTATAAGTGTTTATAATGAGTCTGTCGTTTTAGCTGCTTGTCGTTACGGAGAATCGGAGTACGCAATCGGAACCAAATTTACTCGCCAGGACGCTTCATGGTACTCTTATGATTGCGAATGTGCCATACCTCCGTATTTCACCTGCTTGAAGTCCTCCTTAAAATGATAGTATGTAGATAAAACGAAATATTTGAAAGGCAGGTTTACCCTATTACTTCTTGCAATAAACCTCACCGGCAAATAACAGCATCGCACCCACATTACCAATACAATAAATCAAAAATATCGGAATCAACTCGTCCAGTGCGATCTGTTTTTCCGGATCGAAGACCTCATGATAATGCCTGTTCTCCTCCCAGAATATCTCGTTCAACGTCGTCGACAACAAATAGTCCTGAATGCCACTTTCCATAATCCTCCGCACGTACGAATTCAACGTCCACTTGAACGCCGATCCGTATTTTACAATGTAACAGATTATCGTAGGAAAGGGTGACTTTGTCATGATCCTATGAACCTGCCTTCCGTTCCTATAGTTCCTCCTATTCAAAATCGCCCAGTCGGCAACACTGCGCTTACAAATCACGGCATAGTCACCGTGCGCATCGATCATATCATTAACTTGCTTCTCCGACAGGATAAAAATCCTATTCTCCAAGTCCCTCACGGACTGCTCCCCATAAGTCACCAGATATCGTTTGTATCTTTCGACGGTGTACATCTTCAGATGCGACTCTGCCAACTCCTCGAAGGTATCGATCTCTTTGGGTTTGTTCGGCACCGTAATGATGCTCATCAACAGCGACGAGTAATGGACGAGTATCAGGAAGGAATAGAACGTGTACATGAGCACCAAAACCCTTCCGATGACAGTGCGGGACGTGGAGTGCGATTGTCCAAAGAAGATTCCGAAAGCGTACAGCGCCGCGGTCGATGCTCTGTCGAAGGTTTTCGTCTTAATGAAAACCACCATGCAGAAAATGTTGAAGAAGACGATGCTCAACCACACGACGCCTTCGAAGCTTTTGTAATATTCGATGATGTTATCGGCATTACCGCACGGCACGAGGATAATCAAATCGTCCCGACCGTGCGGATACGAATACTCGACGACGTTTTCGAATTCGGGTTTCATCAGTCGCGAGTTCAAGGCGACGTCGGAGATGTTCCTGGCCACGTCACCGAAGACTCCCGTGATGTTCCCCTTGCCCCTGTTCTCGCCGTACGTTATGCCGTCAGTTGGCGGGATGTATTTACCGGTTGCATTTATGAAGTTCATGAACGCCTCGGCCAATAAACCGTCGTGTCCTTTGTACAAATCGACGTCCTCTTCGTTCCACTCGATTGGAATCGCATCTCTGACGTGGCTAAACATCGATATCCTTATCACGTTCCTCTTAAAATCAGTCAGTTTGTTATAGAAGTAGTTTCGGTCGTTTATTTCGAACCAAGTGTTGTTCTCAAGCTGATCGAAAGTGAACACGCTGCCGTTGGTATAGATGAAAATTACATTATTCATGCTTCTCTTCAGCAATGCTTGGATCATTCTTTCGTGATCTAGTTCATGTTTCATTACTATAATGAGTTTGTCCCTCTCCCTGTAAAAATACAGCCTTTGCATGGTGCGCAATGCGCTTGAAAACGTGTCGTCCTCGTTCGCTTTGTAAATATAAAGTTTGCTCTCTTCGAAGGTGATAAAATCATTGTAGGGACGCCCAAGGTCGTACTTGCCATTGAACCTTTTGGCGCCAGAAGAATCTGGAGCCACTTCTATGCTGTAAAAGGGCTGGTTCCCTACTAAGTCGCTTATCAAGTGATCGTCGTGCGAAGATTCGTAAAGGAAGACCAAGGAGCGGATTTTCTTGAAATTGCTCCTCACCACTCTTATAAATAACTCCGTTGTGTCTTCCTCGCCCTCCGCGCCTTCCATGCTTTCCCATAAAACGTTCGCTCGCACGCCGTGGACATGCACTATCGCCAGCGTTAATAATAACTTAAACATGGTTAGATGTTTTTCACCTTCTGAAGGGAAGGCTAACGCAAACCATTTTATATCCGTCGCGAGCCGATGTCGCGTGTGATTACTAGGTGTATTCCACATTATTTGTCATTTGGTGGTTAATCTAATGCACAGCGTTCAATTTTCAATGTTGTTTAACTTTTAACGTTTTACCCATTTGCTGCCCTCGCGATGATCCATTAGTCATGTTGCCCGAGGACAAAGTACACAACGAGTTTCCAGTTTCCAGTCTGTTTCCAGTCAGTGACTAACGCAAGAGTTCAGTTAAATTTAAAGTTGCTTCTGATTGTGAGTAAAAAAGGACCGAAATTTGTGTTTGCTCTACTTAAATTAATGGCCTCGCCGTACGCATTAATAAATTATTTCAGTTAATGTTAATGCACGCCGAGGTAACCGGTGAAACGCATTTGCTTGACAACAGCTTTCGTGAATAACAATATAAGTAAAAGTAATTTTATGTAATGTTGGGGCGAGCTTTCTGCGCTGACCTGTAATATCAATTGGCATAATTTGGTTAAGAGCACAATTGCGGGCAATTGGACTGAATGCTTGTATTTTTGCAGCGTAGCGTGCGGTTACTGGAACAATAACGATTGCATCAAAAATTTAGGATATTTATTTTGATGATCATTACGTAATGGAGATATATACATCGTGTTATTGTATTTAATGAATAATTTCAGTTGTTCCAGGCATCCAAATCAATATTGATAAAAATTGCAACTGCTTCCTTTGAGAATTAATTAAGTGTTTAGGGACTGTTTACACAGGGGAATATTTATAGCTTGATCCCACCCCTTGGACTTGTATGAAAATCTCATTCAAAACTTTGTTGAAAAGATTCTCCAGCAAGAAATACAAGTTTGAATTTCAGTTGTTCCTGGCATCGATTTCTGGACCGATGACCAAATAAGAAAATGTCTTAGGAATAACGGTGCATGGATGGAGGAACATAGATGTCCTCTGGGACACTGGAGCCGCATGAATTGCGCCGTCCTCACTCCATGGAAAATTTAAAGGAGGTCACCACGAGGCGTTTGTCTGACGCTTCATCACTGGCAACGGTGCCAATATCGTAAATACAACGCAGGACATATTCGACCAGGCTAAACACATGCCCTACTTTGCACACACTATCCCTTCAGTCTGAATGTGTTTGGTATTGACGAAATGTCCAAGCTGCTGTTACGATGTGCCGTGGGCATGCTTCTGTTGATCTTCGGAAGTTACAAAGGTAAGCAGGATTCTTCGTAGCAAAAATTCAAATAATTTTAAGCGTTTTTCTCTATCGCGAATATTTTCCGAGAAAATCGTTTCCAAAATGTTCAAAGTTCGGTCAGTTGACAATTTTGTTGAATATTCCATTCTCGCTTCTCGCTATTTTTGTGTAGTATTTACATGTTTTATATTGTCTTCAATAAATTAAGGATGTTAAATGAAATTTGCTTTCACGTGTGTAATGGTTCTTTTCAGGTTTGTCAAAGATACGTATTCGGAATTAATTCAATTATAACACTAACACTGCGTGTCGTAATTTAACTAATTTCGAATATATTTTTAAAAGCTGAAAAATATAAAACCATAAATATAAGTTTTCACTTAACCTTGCAAGGAGGCTTATACGGTGTGGTGCGCAATGTGCACGGTTACGGTGCGAGCCGGCCCGGGTTCAAATCCCACTGAGGGGCGTTTTTTCAAAAAACTCGCCGGTACCCATGAGTGTACCTCGAACCAAAGCAACTTCGTCCGTTATGGACGAACGAACAAGAGAAGAAAGTGGAACGAGAAAAAGTTGGCAATGAAGGATAATTCCCTTTTCGTTTTGGTAAAATCTTCCGTCCATCGTCGTGACGCCGGTTGATGAGCACGTCCGTTCGCTACCAGCCCAACCCATCGACTGCCGTCTTCCACCGGATTTTTCGGCCATAGCGCTCGTAATTTTGGTGGGAATTATTATTTTTGAGTGGGGCTGGAGACCCCACTTACTTTCAGCTTTTACTCGTTCCACTTTCTTCCTCTCTGTTTTGCCAAGGCATTTCCTATTGTCCATGGACGCTCCCCATATACTCGGACTTAGAATTATTTTAGGAGCTTTTCTAAGTCCGAATTTCCGATGGACTTGGTATTTTCGAATACACCCCAAGGAATCTTTAATTACTTGTAACACTCGTTGGATATCGGCAACTTTTTCAGACAAAAACGCCCGTACTCGGGACCTGAACCCGGGCCGGCTGGCACGGCAACCGAGCGCGTTGCACGCTACGCCACTTAGACGTCCTTGCTCAGTGAAGTGGAAACTTATATTTACGTTTCGACTGTTTCCAGCGTTTACAATCCGTAAATACGTACTAGCGTTTTTCTCTGTCATTAAACATGTATGTTGGTATTACATTTGTTATTCCGCTATTGTTTAAAAAACTTCAAAGTATTAAAGAAGGAATTCTGGTGGATTCCTGGCAAAACGTTTACAGTCCACTATTAGGTCAAGCGTGCATATAAACATTTTAAAATACAACGTAAACTAAAATTAATTGAAAAATAATATATCTTCACCCGAACCGGAAGTTACAACCTACAAGAAGATACATTTTCCTTTCAATTCATATTTGCAGTTGATAACGGGATATCAATAACAAAGCTTCGCAATTCCTTCCTGAAAATCATAAATATAAAGGCGCAGAACAAAACGACAACATTTTCCTTTCTTTCAATTTATATTTACAGTAGATAATGGGATATCAATAACAATCACATTAAAAACGAAACAAATTTATACCGCCGTACGTAATAAATAACAACATTATATGCGTACTATTTAAAACAATAGTGCTAATGTGAATATAAATAGTCCCACGTTGCCAATTGGCAAATAACAGATAACAATTCCTCTATCCACAAAGAATAGTAAATGCAATTAACACACAGTTAGAAAAACGTACGCTTACAAAAACGACAAAGTCAAATCCATGTCAGATCGGCACGCGCCCTCCTTACTTTTGATGCGCCGCTATTTATCGTTTGTTAGTTTATTTAAATTGGTCACTTTGATTCTCGTTCGTGTGCGACTTTGATTTTCTCGCGTCTTCCTTCCTCGATCCCGTCGAACTTTACAGTTCTCTTATTATTCTCCTTTAAACTATACGTCGTCTGCCATAAATGTTTCTCGTTAAGTAATTTGAATACGTTTTGTTATCGACATCGAGCATCGAATCCCTTCGGGACTGTATATCATTGTAATTATTTACATACATTGTTCGTCGCGTGAGACGCTGAACGCATCACTCGAACGCCCGCTAACGATGGGCGCTTACGGCGGATCTAATTAACGAGCGTAAAATAGTTAGCGTCTCGCGCGGTGTGTGACTCTCTGTGTGTGTGTTTGCGTGTGTAGTGAATTATGTACAAGTACAATATCTAGTTGATGTCAAAAACAATATTTTATGTAAGAGTATTTGGTATCGATGAAAGAGTCGAATAATATCTCCAAAGTGAACGTTATATCATGTCTGAGTGCTTTAGTAAGTCTTGTTTAAGTAAGATGGCGCGTTGGCAGCGCCGCGAAGTTAAAAACATCGTCACATTTCTCTTTGTTTGTTAATTTTTTTTCTTCCATTTTTCACTAAAATACAATATGTTCACACTAGATCCGAGTTATAAATGTCTTTTCTTGTTTCTCTCGTCTGCAACTAATCGTCCATTACGCTAGGTTATTGGAATCACTTAGTACCTACGCGGGTAGTCTTCGGTTTGGGTTATGTAGTCCTCTCACGTTTAATTGAGCATTTTTCCTTTCGCTTCGAACGGCCGCGCTCGAAGTGGTTTGGTTCGGTTTAAAAAGCGTTCATCGCAAGGAATCACTTTAGTTCACGTCACACTCGCAGCTCCTCCATGGGAATGTTCTGCTTGCTGTTCATCTGCGTGTTCTTCTTGGTGAGGGTGCCGGTGTTGATCAGCTGTATGCTGTGCGTGGACAGCAGGGGCTGATTCTCCGGCATCGGCTGCCTGGGCAGGGTGTTCACGTTCGCCTTGCACAGCTTCGGCGGCGGCGGCGGTCGCGGCAGCGTCGCGTTGTTCTGCGGCAAGTCCGCGAATTCGGGCGGTGGCAGTTGATGATGCGAATGATGATGCCCCAGAATGGTGGCCGGATCGCTCTTGACGCCGATGATGCTGGACTCCAGGTCGCCGCAGATGTTGTTGGGCATTTGCCCGTTCTCGTTGCGCTTCTTTCCGGAGCCGCCGCCGCCGTGGCCGTGGCCGTTGTTGTCGTTCATCCGGGTCTTGTCGCGCTGATAATACACGCCGGCGAAGATCAGCACGTTGAGGATGAGCAGCGAGCAGCCGATCGCGATGGTGACGCTCAGCGCCGTCGAGTAGGCGGCGAAGCCGTCTTCGACCGGATGCGACGTGGTGCTCGCGCTGCCGCCCAGCTCCTCGACGCGCTCGGAGGAGTCCAGGCCGGGCGGCGTCGGGATCGAGGCGTTCTGGCCGAGCGTCGTCCGCTGATCGCCCACGGGCGGCTCCAGCGTGGTCAGCTTGCGCGGATTGAGCGACGGCAGCTTGGGGAGCGGCTCCTCGTCCGGCAGCGTGTGATGCGAACGCGGCACGTCGTCGTTGCCGGGCTTGTGCAGATCGGGCACCAGGTTGAGCCAGAAGGACAACCGATGCGCTCGGTAATGATTTTTCAGCTTGGGCTTCGTATCTACAACGGAGCCGGGTGAATATTTCGCTCTTCGAATAATATTTACTCATGCAAATTGACGCATAATTCGACGCCCCGAGCGGGCGCTCACTCACCCAAATTTAAATATTTTTTGTGCACGGCTTCGTAGGCTGTCCAGTCGACGTTCTTGAAGCGATTGCGCTCCTGGCGCGTCCCGTGGGAGGCGTCCGCTTCCGGCGGTTCGTTAGGATTCCTGCAAAACGCAGTCAATAATTTATCGCGCAAGTTGCGCCGCCGCGCGCTCCGCAACTCACCCGGTGCGCACGAAGTTGCTCCAGTAGTTCATCGTCGTCTCGGCGAGGACCACTTCGGACTTGGTGTAGTTGCGTCCGAAGTGCATGAGGCCCCCCACGAGAGGGGCCCCGAACATGTAGGGCAACTCTTCGCCATGGATGCAGCCCTGGCGCTAAAAAAAGAAGAGCGGGCTTAAAGTGGTGCGGTCGAATTTTCCGGAAAACATCGCGAAATTAATACGGAACGCATTAAAGTAATCGCCCGGCGGACGCGGTCGCGCGGGCGCAAACTTCGATTAAAAATTAATTCGCATTCGGGCGCGAATTTTAATTGCATTCTCTAGTAAGCACCAAATTGGAGCGATAAAAAGGAAAAGCCTTCTGCTCCCCGAACGGCCGCGCCAGCCAGCGCTTAGTATTAATATGCATTCGATGGGCTTCCGGGTCGTTTCATTTCCCTCGACCGGCGCCTTCGCCGTCGCCGCCGCCGCCGCCGCTTCCTCTTTCACACCCCGGCGGCGCAAATAATAAAGTTAAATTCGCCCTCTAAGTTCGCTAATTTTTAACTTTTACTTAATATGAAAATATGCCGGCGCCTCTTAAAGATTTCGACTCGCGCGCAAATTTCATTGCGGCGCTCGCGCGAGACGGGAAGTAATGAAAATAAATGCGCAGTCGTTTCGGGGCGCTCGTTCGCCATCGAGTGCCGCCGCTTCCGGGCGGCGGCACCGAGCCGGCAGCACGGAAACGTTATAATCATAAAACGAAACATGCATATTCCATACGCATTCCGAGGGGCGCGCGCGCGCGCGCGCATTGAATTGACTTTACGCTCCGGCGACTAATAAAAATTCCGCCCGCTCGAAATTTGATGGCGCACGAAATTTTTGCAAACATCGTAAACCTCTTGTTTAAAATCCCCTCTCATTTTATTCGGCAACTATTGCCCCGCCAGCCTCATTACACTCCGCATTAGTTTCGCATCACTTAAACGCTGCCAATAGACGGCGCCGGCGCGCGCCACTCCAGAGAAATCTTCTCGCGTTACGTGCGCTTTACGGCGCGAATAAAGATTAGAATTTTACGACTTTATGCCGCGCGAGGACCGCCTCGGCGACCTCGTCGCGGCGTCCTCTGGGAGCAGCAGGTAATATTTTCGGCGGACGAGAAAAGCGCGCAAATAAACTGCCAAGGTTATGAACATAGTGCCGGTTGTCGCGTGACAGTTATTGCCCTAAAAGAGTGTCACAAACTTTCAAAAACAAAGCAAATTTTTACGATCTTTGCATAACGTAGGACGCCCCACCTCCATCCGGCGACGCGAGCCCGCAGAGCGGAAATGTTTTATGTCCACGTCTGACAATAAAATTTTTATCTCACAATACAATTTTTATTATTACTTCTATTTTTATTTTAGTTCGGCTCGATTTTATTGGACGCCGCGGCGGCGCCTCGCGTTTCGTTTAGGCGCGCCCGCATTGGCGTCGGGGGGCGCGCGCCGAGATAATTCGGCGAAATAATTCCCGCGCGAGCGTCATGGCGGACGCAGAGGGCGCTGGTGCGGGGCGCGAGATACGCCGGCCATCGAGCTGTTTTCATAGCCAACTAATCCCAGACACAATTAAGCCGGACAATGCGTCGCTAATAGAAAATGATTTGGCCCGAACTAATCGCCGCTCCATTGGCGCGGTTATCATCCGCTCAAAAATCCAACATTGATGCCGCCGGCGCCGGCGCCGGCGCAAACCTAATTGCTTCGTAACGAGCGCGACTTTCCAAAACTAACAATCTCGCGCTATTTTACGGTG
Organism: Ecitodaemon sp. MM-2014; assembly: GCA_030557295.1. Classification (NCBI taxonomy): domain Eukaryota; kingdom Metazoa; phylum Arthropoda; class Insecta; order Coleoptera; family Staphylinidae; genus Ecitodaemon; species Ecitodaemon sp. MM-2014. Next base: position 6,904 of record JARRAA010016189.1, on the reverse strand, counting down.
ATTAATAATTAAAACTTAATTAAGTCGCGCCGGAAAGAATTCTCGCGCAACGCGGAGCGAAAAGTTTGCGCCGCAAAACTCGCTCGCTCGTTTTTGCCGTAACATTTTCGCGCAATGCGCGCTCATTAAGCGGCAGTGAATTATCCGCGCCGCCGAGGCGCGCGCCGCTTCCCGCCGGCGAGGAATCGTAATAACTGGGAAAAGTTGAAATTTAAAAACTCGATCGCGGCGGAGCGGCGCGAAACGCCCCTGGAAACATTGCACTACAACGCGCGGAGGTAGTCGCGCCTTATCATTGCTCGGGAATTACTTTATTGTCATGTAGATTGCGCGCCGGAGACGTCGAGACGCTTTTATTTGATGTGCGGCGAATTTAGTGAAATGGAAGCTAAAAGTCTTGTCAACGCCAATAAATAAAACATGCTTCGGGAGAGAATAAGTGCACGCGGGAATATATATCGAACAGTCTATACTCCCGCAGCGCCCGGGGCGCGAATCGCTCGAAGTTAAAACGTCGCGAAAACCGCCAGACGAAAACACTGCCTCGCGGTTCGGTTTTTGGAGCGAGTGCGGCGCATTTGAAATTAAAATATTGTTTGTTCGGACTCGGTCTCGCTAGTGGGTGAACGCTGGGCGCAGAGAGGGAGGACGACCGTTTAAATGCGAATTCGCCGCGCAACAACGTAATTTTGTTGCGCGCAATTTATTTAAGTTGGCGACTCCATTTTACTTCGAGTGTAAACCGATAGATAGCGTCGAGCGCCGCGTTCAACTATTTCGAAAATAAGTTTTAATTAACAGCACAATAAAGATCCGAAAATTCCGCCGCGGGCGTCTTCCGGGTTGGCGCCACATCCGCCATCCAGCATCCGCCATCCGCTAATAACTAATTAACGAAATAATTACGAGCGTGCCACGCAGAAAACTTAATAAGTTTCAGTTTTATCTCTCGCGTCGCGGCGCGCTTCGCTTCGTTTTATCAAGCGCGCGGCGCCGGAATGCGGCGGCGGCGGCGCCCGCGTCCCGGGGGCGATGCAAGTCGCCGCTAGTCGCGCGAATGACTTTGAACGAGGATGGAAAACGCCGAAGAGGAGCATTCGCGGCTTTAATTAAGTTTTACGAGTTGTGTCCAGCTTGGAATTAGTGACGTTCATGAGCGCCGAAAGCGTTTTTAACAAGGAACAAAGAACTTTGTTTATAGATGGCGCCATCAAAGACTTCGCCCTCTGACGTCAACAGCAAGCTCGAGGGATAATTTTCGTTTTCAAGCGCGATTCGGAGCGCAAAACGCAAAAACGAGGCGTGCCGACGGATGTCGGTCGCCTGGGGCGCGGGGAAGCTTCCCGGATAGTTTAATTATTTACTCGGGCGATTCGAGTGGCCGCGTGGCCGAGCGCCATTCCGGCCCGGATCGCTTATAACAAAACGCGGCGCCGCACGCCATTGGCGAGACCTAATTGGGTTCATAATTCCATAATCGATCCGCGCGCATTGTGCACGTGCGAATTGGGCTATTAAACGAAGCTTATCGGCCGCCGCGCGCATCAATTTGGATTTTCCCATCCGTCCGCGCCGAGCGGCGGCTTACGAGCCGCCCGGCTTCGCGTCGAGCATCCGCGCGCTATCGGCGACCGCGGCGGCGGCCATTATGCAAAGCGCGCGCCGCGCGTTCCCGCCTTTTTTGCGTCGGGAAGTCGTTACGCGCACGTCGCGGGCGGCGAAAACGAGAAAACATTAGATTTCGACACGTGACGTATTGGCGGCGGCGGCGAACGTCGCGTCGATCGCGCATCGAACGCGGGGCCTACGCGCATAATCCATCACGACGTCAGTTTCGTTTTCGCGCTTTTTCCGACCTTTTTGCCGCGAAGAAAACGGCGCTACGGTTTTAATGCGTTCGCGTTCGCCGAATGCAAATGCGCGACAACGACGCCGCGCCGAAATCTTCGACGCAATAAACAAAATTTTTATTCGCGCCAGCAACGCGATTCGTGCGGCGCGATCGTTCCTCCGGTCGGACGTCGCGAGAGTTTTCTTAATTATGCAATCGTTCCGGTCGACGTTACACGAAACGTTCGCAATCGCGACGCGAAATGGCGTCGCGACCGAAGCTAAACTGAAACGAGCGCGCGCCTGAAACGCTCGAGCGTCGCGCCCGCTCCGAGCATCTGATGCCATTAAAAATGTACCGGTCCGCACACGGCGACAAAGACACTCGGCGAATTGCCGGATGCAAATTAACGCTCCGCTCGCTGCAAGCCACCTCACGCGCGCATATGTTGCAGAAAATAATATGCAAATAGTAAACGAGCTCTGCGCTACGTTCGGCGCACCAGAACGGAAGCACTCCAGATATGAATTCCGAGGAAATTGAAACCGAACCTAACCTCGTGCCCGTAATTCTAAGCCAGCGCGGGCATCGCGCAACGCCGAAAAACAACTTTCGACGCGCCGGCGCAGGTGAATTAACGGCGAAAAACGTGCGAACAACTTGGTTCGGTTGTGAGCGCCCGAGTTTCGGACGAGTTTTTTGCGCGCGCGTTTTTCCGAGTTTCGCCCACAACAATCCGGTAATATATTCACGCCTCCGCCCCCGCGCCGGCGCGGTTGTTACGCCGAAAACTTTCAGAGTCTGCGGTTAATACGTTTGCCGAGCGCGTTTTATGCTTTCAGCTTTTCGGCCAAAGTTTGCGCGTTCGCGGGCGCAAAAAATGCAAAACTTGAAACAATGCTATAACGAAGCACCATTTTTAATTATTTTATATATAAAAAAAATGTAGACTGGGAATCAAGTTCATTTCGGCGATGTATTTAAATTCGCGAGTGACAGGTGCTGAACGGTGCAATTTTTTACGAACGCATTAGCCGGGAGAGAGACTAAACGTCGCGAGACATTAAGCGCCCCGCATGTAAATATTTCTTTATGAGTTTTTTACGACCGAAGCGTTTTGTTAACAGGGCAAGATGCGCGCCGCGCGAATAAGTGGGCTCGAGACGAACGCGAAAATAAATTCGACATTAATTTTCGACGCGTGCTCGCAACCCCCGAGGCCCCGGCGCTCCCTCGAAAGGTTTGCTCGCAGCCGGCCCAGTGACGGATTAGGACGATTATAAAGATTGAGTGTATCTTTTCCTTAAGTAGACACAAAGATTGATTAAGTGAAAATCTGAGTTGCTCGCAGTCTCGCAACCTCTCGTGCGCGCGCTTTTAGTCGCGCCCGCGTTCAAGCCCGGGCGCGGGGGACGGCGGCTCGTTATCGCCGGAGCGCTTTCTCCCTCTCTCGCTCTTTCTCCACCACCGACGCCGCCGTCGCCGCCGTCCGGCGTCTTCGCCTTAAAGTTTTCACCTCGGCGTAAAGAAAACGCGGCGAGTTTCGGTGTTTTCCGCGCCGTAGGCGACGCACAACACAATGCGCGCCGGCGGGGGGCGCGAAACAATGGTTTTTATCACGAGAGCAAACAAAAATGAGCGCGCCGAAACCCGCAGACGGGGAGAAGTTAAGTTTTTTTCGCGTTCGCTTCGTGCGCCCATTATTCGTCGAAATAAAAAAACGAAAGGTAAACTGGCGGGATGAAAGAATACGCGGGCGGCCGTTAAAAGCTTAAAAGAACGTCGCTCGTTGCCGAGGCATTGATTGCCCGGCGCAGGAAGACCGGATACTTCCGCTACTTATTGATATTTGATGGCGGCGGGCGCGGGGGAATGGCGGAGGCATTGAGCTGCGACCTCGCGCTGCGAACACCTCCAAGGAACAAACGGAATTTATCACTCGGAAGAGAGGAGAAGTGGAGCGTTTGCGCCGGCATCTCCTTTAAGTAACGTCGCCCGGTCGCTTTTCGGCTCCGACGGATTCCGCTCGGCCGCTCGCAACCCTTCGCTGCGAAAAGACGCGGAAAACTTCGAGGGAGAAGGACGCGGACGCGACGACGGTCCGAGTCCCCCGAATTCTGCGATTCGAAGCGGGCCGATAGATAGAGCTTCCGGGCGGGGTGCGCGCAGATGGCGTCGTAATTTTTGGTTTTCGTGAATGAAGTGCATAATTATAAAAGGCCCGCGTCCTTTGAAAACGCTGCCCCGGATGCGGCGCGAGTGAAATCGGCCGAGCGCCACTAAATCTTTCCAGCCGTCTGATTTTTCATTCTGCTCCTTTTCGCCCCGCCGCGTATCTCTTTCGCCGGTGCGCGCGGCAAGCGCGCCTAATCTGTATTCGAACGCGGGCCTCCCCATCCCCCCTCGGCGCGCGCCGTCCGCCCGAAAAATATAATTTCTTTGTTTGCCTAGCGCGAGCGGACGGAGCAAATTGAGCAAATTAAAAATAAATTCTCCCGGCGGGGTTCCTCGAAGCTGTTCCCACTTTATTATTATGTCTCGGCGCGCGCGCGCGCTCGAGTTCGTTGGAGTCCGCCTCCGAGCTGGCGTTCCGGTGTTGTGCCAGCCAGCCGTAATGGCCGAAGTTATGACAAGTTCGAAAGTTTTATAGCGCACGCAATCGCGGGGCGCTTGTACAAATAACTGTTACACTATTTAAGTAGAAAGTTTTTATGTGTCTCTCCGCTTCCAGCGCCCGACTCGCCGATAAGTAACGGATTTGGCCCCAGGCCCGAGCGGCAGGAAGAAGCGGCGGCACTTACCTGGGGATAGTCGCCGAACTTGGTCTGGTAATCGAAGACGTAGAGATAGGAGTTGCGATGCTCGGCGGAGTGCAGGTCGGCAGTGTGGACGACGGGCGCGACGAACTGGGCGTCCGACAGCGCCTCCAGCGTCTCGTCGCGGATGTTGATCGGGTGCTGGACGGGGCGCTCCCAGTCGGTGTACTCGTTGACGATGGTCGCGAGTATCTCCGACAGGTGATAGCTGTAGGTGTTGCGCACGAACGTGCGCAGGATCTTCGACCTGCGGTCGGCCTCGATGCCGTACTGGACGTCCTCGCCGTTGAAGGCGAAGTACGCCTCCGCCTTCACCACCCCCAGCATGATGTCGTAGCGCGACAGCTTGGCGACGACGGACTTTCGCAGCAGGACGCTGTTGAGGATGTTCACGGCGTTCTGGGGCTCCACCTTCGCCGGTTTCCCCTCGAACTCGTTGCCGTAGTGCGGGCTATCGCCTGGGGGCAAGCGGCGTGCGTTAATGCGCGGCGATCGCGACCTTCGCGATGACTCACCGGAGGGTTCGCCGGTGTCGATCACGACGCCGTCGACGCTGGGGCCGAAGGCGAAGGCGAATTCGGGCGCGACGACGGGCGTGGACATGAGCACGTCGAGGGGCTTCTCGCGCAGGCACTTGAGGAGGTGCTGGTGCGGCAGTTCCGGCGAGCAGTTCGCGTGGACGGCGACCTGCGCCGCGTACCGCGACGGCTCCTGCACCAGCGCCCAGGGGGATAGCGCCGAGCCCGACATGAGGATGGCGCGATGGAAGAGCACGCCTGGAAAACAATCCAAGAACGCGGAAATCGGATTACTGCCTTCGCGCGCTCGGCAATTACCGAAATAATATTATTGTCAGAGCCGGCGCGTGGAGATCGCGAAATCGAGTTTCCGCGCTGCGCGGCTCTACGGAAAATTGCGCAAACTTTTCTATTTTTTTTTTATCGCCCTGCGACCCCTCCCCGGGGTCGAACACAAACGCCAAGAAGGAATCTCGACAAACGCGATTTCTGTCCGCTTCTTTTTTCTGCGCGCTCCTTCCGAAGTGTTTATGCATTTTGCATCCCCGCGTCCCATGAGGGGGGAAGGGGGCGAATGTGTGCTGTATGCAAATTAAACGCAGCAGAGCATGTGAATATTCAAAGCTCTCCGAATCCCGCGGTGACGTTCGCCCTGCGCTAAGCCCGATATCAATACATCGGCCTCCGCTACCTGCAACCCCAATATACAAGCCGCACGCGCACCTTGGGTCACATACACCCGCCGCGCCTCAATTCGCCCGCGCACTGTATGCGAACCGCGTGTATTATTAATCCATTGTTTCCTTGCAACGAGCGCAACTTCGGCGAAAACTGCAGAACGCTAATTAAAATCGGGGATTAGGCGCGGCAAATCTCCGATTAATTAGTCGGCCACGCCGGGCGGACGCGCAATATGACATCGTTTACCTCTAATCCCGCTAACAGTCTCGTGCGCTTAGGACTTTCTCGCGCCGTCGCATCGATTCGAAATTATTTCTCGAAGAAGACATCTTCGACGCGCTCCGTCGAGAGCAATAATGGGGCGAATGTCGCGGGGCGGGGTCGGCACGTCTTCGGTCCTTAGATAATTGACAAATACCAGCGCACGTAATTAGAAAACGTGCGCGGCGAAATTTATCTCCACGGGAGAGCGGCCAGCCTTCGGGGCTTCTTTTGCGGCCCTTCGTTTTTCGCGGGCCGAACGCGCGGCGTTTTTACCGCAGAATTAATCAATAAATACGAGCGCCGAGCGGGCGAAACAGATGCTCGGGATGTTCACGAACTCTTAAAATTTATGTTTTAATTTAGTTCACAAAATTACGTGCTGAAAACGCGCTGTTTTTTATTTCCACGCTCGGGGAAGTGAAAATGTTGGAAAATTGGAGAAATTGTATTTTTGCGCATGTAGACACCGCAACGGGAATAGAACAACCCGAAGAACTAAATTTCACGTTGAATTGTACTCGATGTATAGGGGAAGCTTGTTCGTAATGACTTAGGTGGAGAGAATGATATAAAGAAGTTTAATCATAAAATGGAGCAAATATGAAGTTAACCGTGTGCACACTTTGGCTAGGCTAGGCTAGGCTACCCAATCTAACTCGTAAACAATTTTTAATAGTGTCGCGAGCCGCACTAGAACTCGCGACTGAATGGCTGTTTGTTTAAACAAATATCGCAAGCCACGCTAAATAGTTTTGCTTTTCTAAGCGGAGATCTAGTGCGAGCCGGACAATGCG
>JARRAA010016182.1:0-12263 GCA_030557295.1 Ecitodaemon sp. MM-2014 | reverse complement strand
CCTACTCCGGCATTAAGCGTTTTTATCCAAGAGAAGAAAAATAAAAAAAATTACAGGAATTTTCCAAAGTTATAAATTCTCAACCATGTTTATTATCCAAGATAGACACAGCGTAATTAATATTGACTTAAAATGTCGAGAATTCTGTTATTAAGCTTCGATTTGAGGCTCCTAGCACGTGTAAAATCAGAATGTGAATAACCTTCGATTCTGTATGCACTTTTAACATTGGTCAACTTAGGAAGGATATATTCGATACACGGAGCATACACCATTACATCCAAACTACCGTAGAATATATATTTTGGTGCTTTAGCCACAGCAGTCAAGTTGTAAATGGGAGGATTTAATGCACCGTACTTGGCCAAGTTTCCTAGACCGTAGTCGAACTTACGGACGTTATCTAAAAAACGCAATATTTAAAATTAAACAGAAAATCAGTAATCTCAATGAATGATACAAACCTCTATTGGGCCACTGGAGTATCTGTTCCATATTCTTTACTGATGCTCCATCCGGATACATCTTCAGAAAATATTGAACGTCATCTACTGTAGTTTCATTGTACGATTTCCCATGGAGAAATAAATACCCCATCCAGCAGATTTTCGGTGAGAATTTGCAAGCAGTTTGAGCAACCGTGTTAATGAGACCACCCGCGTTAAAATTCAAAACGGAGTTTACCGTCTAAAAAACATCCACATTTGTACAAAAATAGAAGAATTATTTGAATATCGAAAAATTTACGTTAATAAGTCTACTCTTGTATATCAGTGATAGTGCGAAAAAATATGAGGGTTTTTTCACGCTGAGCAGGGGAGCCAAGCCAATGTAGAGATTGACCTTGGCTTCGTATTCAGGTTTTTCTAAACACATGATGAAGTACAATAAACCACCCTGAGAATGAGCAATGTAAGTCAAGTTGGATTGACCAGTGATGTTTAAAACGTAGTCGATCGCTGCAGGGGTGTCCTTCTTCCCTATATCATCGAGAGAAAAGTCCCAGAACTCCCCAGGCGCAGGGTGTTCGATTGGAGATTCGCCGTTCGCTCGGTTGTTCGTTATCCAAACGTCGTAGCCAGCATCAGCCAAAAGATACCCTGTTGACAGAAATTAATTTCATAAATAGATACGCAGCAAGTAATTATGACAATATTATTAAATAATACCTAAACTACTCTCATTTCCTCGAAGCACCCATTCAAATCCAGCGGCGATGAATCCATGATTCAGAAAAACTACTTTCGGATTGTCATTTCCCGTAGTGCTTGGAATGCGGTAAAGGGATAAGGTGTAACCATCTTCAGTGTGTACGGTATGGTTTTCGTACTTGTAACCATCTTGTTGAAGTAATGTCAACTAGAAATTCATCGAAACGATCCAAATATAAAATACGTTGTAAATTGTTAATATTTACCGTGCTTATTGGATGTTTTCCAAATACTTGTGCCTGTATTAAACCTACAGTCACCAAAATAAAAAGTAAACGTAATACGCTGTACATTTTGTAATCGCAGTTACAAAACAACAAAAATCCCACGGACGATGAGTATTTATACTTGTGGAAAATGGTGATTTTAGTGAATATATATACCTCGTTAGGTGTTGCTAAATTTTAGATACCGAGTTTTAGAATTTGTAATGGAAATATGCTTTAAATTAGCAAATAGTTAATCCAAGGACGTAATACCAGAGTTGGTAACTCGAGAATTTCATAAAAGTTTTGAATATTTTATCATATCAGAAATATGTATTTTTTATCAATTTAAATTAGTTTCTAGAACATGTAACACTCGATCGTTTACTGTAGTCTTAACGCTTGCACCGTGAGTAAAAACTCCATGCGAATATCCGTCAACTTTAACAACTTGCATTATATTCTTCAATTTGTTGTTTAATGCGTATTCCACAGCTTCAGGATGCACAGTTTTATCTTTTCCTCCGTAAAATATAAATTTGGATGCTCGAGTTAATTGACTTAAGTTGTACACAGGAGCTTCTGATGTTCCATATATGAATCTGTTTAGGTAACCGTAGTCGAATTTTCGGATATCATCTATAACACAAAATGCATAGCAAAATTAAAGATAGTTGATTTTTCAGTGGGAAGAACAATACATTGATCCCTGATTGGGATCAGGATCAGGCATTCGTTCATTTCCAACATTGGATCATATCAGCCTCAAATGATAATCGGTTATATTCCTCAAAAACATTGATTGATGAAAGAATATACCATTCAGGCCGTATCGAGGTTGCCAGGTTAGAACCTGATAAGTGTATATGCCACTTTTAGCACCTAATTCGTTTTTACCATGATTGAGCACTGCTGAGGTGTCTGTTCTTGAATACTTGCTGCGCTTTCTAGTAGACTGTGTTAGAATCGCACTGTTTCCTTGGTGTGCAAAAATCTGTTCCGGTGATGACCGAACAAGCTGCGAAACCTTTTCAAGGAATATCATACCAGTATTTTGATACTGTGTAATTTCACCTAAATCTTTGATTCTGCAGATGCATTAGAGTATAAAGAACACGTTGCATAAACGTTTATTGAAAATTGTTTTTATTTATTTATAAAACTTGAAAACTTGAAATGATACGTGGCAAAACTGGTAGTTGCCTCAGTAAGTGTTGCGGTTAGTCGCCTTACGTTATTGTATTGAGTGCGAGAGCGCGAAAACACCGCACCGCATTTTTTACTTACAAAATGAAATTCATGATTTTTTTGAAAATTTATGGGACTGTAACAGAAAGTACAGCAAACATACTGATTTTACCCAAACCCTGTAATCGGTATAGGGCAAAATTAATATTTGAACCTATTATTTTTAGCCCTTAACAACTCCCTTAATTTTTATTTTATTCTGGTTGATTCCTAAATCATAAATTTCGTTATTCATCATCACCGTGCACTTATTAGAGGCAGTAATTTATTTATAATATTAATTAGTTTTTATTAACCATCCCCGATAACAAAACCCAACATAAAATTAACCTGGATATTTAAATATGAGGTTTGTAATTAGAATTTAATTATACACTTTAGGAATTGATTGGGCATTCTAATATTTAAAATATCCATTCGCCCAGATTAGCCCTTGTATTAAACAAATTGACAAATTTTGAAATAGTGTAATTAAAAGTTAAAAGATATAGAATAAGTTAAAAGTAAAGCTAAGTGGCTAAATTAAAATTTGTTACTGATACAGGGCCTTCAAGGAAATCAATTTTAAGAACAAAATTTCATATAATGTTTCTTCTGGCCTTATTAGTGGTAGGTTTTACAATTTTAATTCTTTAGTCGTTCGGTATTCTGTTCGAAGGGAAACATTATCATCTATAAAACCTAAATTTTTTCGGGTGTTTCGGGTGTTTGTGTGATTGCTTCCACTATGCGTTGACAAGCGATAAGGTCTCCAGCCAAATCTGCCAGATCGGAACCTCTGGATTAAATGAATGGCCTGAATGGCATAAGGCCGTATCAAGGTTATCAGATTAGAAGCTTATAAGTGTGTATGCTACTGTTAGATTCCGTTGGATGAGCCGGTTTAGCACCTAATGAGTTTATGTTAAGATTGAGCCCTGTCGAGGTATCTTCATTAGAAATTCTGGAGTATTTTACGGTTTAGACCAGCCGATTAAAACCTCACTAAGAACACTATTTTATACCTGATTTGGGCTTTATTGGGACATCCCAATCAGAAAACCATCAATATTGATTGTTTGGGGCAAGTGAAGGAACCATGCTTAATTCCAATAAATAGGTCTTTTTCAAACCTGGATAAGGAAAACCCTAGACAGAACCTGCTTTAGCATTGGCGTGTATGCCATAATCGAGGGAGCTCTATTAAAGCCTCATGAGCGTGGAGACTTCAGTGGTAAAAATGCAATTTTAGTTCGTCAGCTGTTCAGAAAGGTAGACTGACCAATTACAGGCGAGGCTTTCAGGGGGTTTCATAGGATTTCATAACTAGATTTGAAAGTACTGTTACAACCTACTTCTCATATTGGAACTACAAATTCGTTGGAGGCGTGCTCACATTGGCTTCTAGTTTGACAGATAGCTAATATCATTCTGTTCGCCACAGATTCTTACAGTCGTTTTAAAAGTTACTTATAAAAAAAAAAGTACCAATAGTGAAGTTCCGTACCTTCCGACTGTCCGAAAGGCTCTCATTCAACATCAAATTTAATATAATTAGTATCTATAAGTTTACCTTGACCAATCCATTGCACAACCTGAATCATATTCCTTACTGGGGCACTCGCTGGATATACCTTCATAATCAATTTCAAGAAATCATCAGATGTTTCCTCCGTTGCCCATCCATTGGAGAAAAAATGAGCCATCCTGCACAAATACATACCCAACAAACAAGGGACCATACTTATTGGAGTCATAATTGTTGTAATATCGAAATCAACCAAAGATAAGGTGCTCTAATTGACAAAGTTCATATTAAAATTTACGAAGTTAAAAAGAACAAATTCAGTTAATTTACCTTGAAGATATTTAGATTTAATATAGTGGGTGGATAAATATTACTGACATATTTCATACTCAACAAGGGCGCCAGACCAATAAACAAATTTATTTTCGATTCATATTCAGGATTCTCCAAGCACATTATAAAGTAAACTGTAGAACCTTGTGATTGCCCGATGTAAGTTAAGTCGGCCTGCCGAGTTTTATTCAAAATATAATCAATTGCAATAGGAGCGTCAATTTTACCCATTTCGTCTAGAGCAAATCTCCAAAATAGGTTAATTGTGGAATATTTGGGGATTGGTGATTCGCCATTCCCACGAGAATTCATTAACCAAACGTCATAGCCATTATCTGCAAGCAAGTATGCTGAAACAGAAACGAAAAGTGCCTTAAGCTTGATACTATTTTGTAACTTATTGTTTACGTAGAGCGTGTCCAGGTCCTCTAATCAACCAATCAGAAGAGATTGACATGAATCCATGATGTAAAAACATAACTTTCGGGTGCAAATTTGATATATTTTTACTTAATATGCGATAGAGCATTAATGTGTAGCCATGTTTTGTTGCAATAGGGTGTCTTTCATATGGATATTTAGATTCATCTAGTAGCATAATCTATAGTTCACAAAAATTTCGATATAAATTTTGTGTGTTGATAACTTTCATTTACTTACACTTGTTACTTTGCTATAATTTTCAAATTGACAATCCGCCCATTGTAAACACCAAAATGATATCAAGATTACAAGAAAACTGATTGTAACCCGATTCATATTTTACTAGTTTCAGATGGTTTGAAACTGTACACTTAAAATATATATTTTGCAGCACGACTTATTGCCTCTTATCGCCGCTGAAAATTCACAAATATTACAAACAAAATCGTGTCACATACTTACTGATACATTGCATTATAGATAAAAGTAACCGTCTGAGTATATAGAATTTGAAGGGCTCTTGTCTCAGTGGTAATAGAAACTATATAATATATATCTTAAAGCCACATTTCTTCAAGTGTATATGTTGCATTTATGCAATAGTAAATCAAGTAATGCGCTAGTTTAAAAATTATATTTAAAAAACCTCCGTGGTGACAACAGAAGGGTAAGGAGGGTAGTAAATATATTTAGTTACTAGACTCGTTCGCCTTCATTCGACTGAGTGCTGAGCTAACATGGTTAAACTGTAGGCATATAACAACGTACGGATTTAACTAAATGTACTAAATATAATATTCATATAAAACTAAATAATTAAAGCTTACACAATTAGCACACTCCATTCTCGCTGTCGCAATAGCGCAGCGCTGTGTAACGCCGGTATGGCTCCAGCGCCCCTCGATGCGTATGCGCTCACGTGAAAAAATTTAAGGGAGATAGTAGGAGCGTAGTAGATTGCGAGCAGTGAAAAAAAGGGTACGAAAATTTCCGACTTTTGTCAATCAACAAATTTAAGTATTTCTTTGAAAGTAAGTTATATTTGTAGCTAATATATAAATGTCACTGCTCCAGGATTTCGATAATTACAATATACGGCAAGAAACATTTGTTTAATTAATTCTCATGCAGTTTAATGCAATAATTATGAATCGAAAGTTATCTAACTCGTTAGTATTTTTCACAATTCGTAAAGTTCGGATTTTGTCGATTTCAGGTCATATTTAATTAGAGGATTGCCTTGCAAACACATTCCATGATCGTCAAATAATTTCTTATATATAGTAGATGCCACTTGTAAGGTTCAATGGTTATAAGAATATGTGCACGCGTATATGTATATATATATATAAGGTGTATATATATTAGCATAGAATACATTTGAGTTGTTGTTTAAACCTGCTACGTTTCACTTCTAACTCTGTTCACTGGTTACGGGCCTAGGACCCAATCTATAGTCAAATATTCGCTTGGTCTTCAAAAACGTGTTCAAGATGGTCGCAGGTAGTGTTCATATTTAAAAGTTAAACGACGATAACTATGAATCGTGGAAGCTACAAATGAAGAGTGTTGTACTGTTGAAGAAGTTGTCGGGGCTGCTGCGCAGCATTATTTGAATTTGAATTGTTTGAGGCGCTGCACGTCGATCGGGATCGATCGACACGCCGGTCGATATGATATTGTTTACCTTTTGGGGAGAATGCGTAAGAACACTCTCTCTCGCAGCAGCCACCGAACTGGCCGGTTGGCTCCAATACCGCCATAGTATTTAAATATATCGTGAGATCTCTGATCAACATTCAATTCAGAGTGGCGCCCATTTTTTGTTGTGTGTATTTAATCACCCATTCCAACCTCCACGTTTGCTGATTGCTCCGACTTGAGCTGGCGGGGGCCGCAAAGGTGGTACCACACACGCTGAAGCGGATTCAGTGCCCTCGTATGACATTTATGTCACAGTGTATTAGTTTTTAAGGATTTGTGGGCATATGTCCACCAGGCTATGGCCATGGTTAGCTGAATTACGTGAGGAATGTTACAACCTCTGCGTAGAAAGAACTAGCCCCCGTTTCTGCTTCAAAAGGTTTCTCACTGGTCTTTTTGGCAACTTTGTATAAGCAGTTATATCGACTAAGAAAAGTGTTTGACCCAACTATGATGCCTTTTCTAAATGAATTTCTAAAATAAGCTCGAATTGAAATTTCCGATGATTTACTATGCATCATGTGCTCGATGGTGCGATGAGTCACGTGACAGTATACCGACTATGCAAAGCCTAACGGCAAAACTACTTCAGGGGGAAGTAAGACAGAATGATAATGTCGGTAATCCCGCACACAATGATGGTATTCACTCGCGGACAAATTAATAAAAATAACAACGCGGTTCCGAACAGTTAATGTGCGTATCTAGTTTAATTGATCTCGTCTCAAAAATTCTCGCTTATTCACTCGACGACTCTCGCAATCGGATCACGAGCAGCGACTGTCGTACTCGGCTCTCGTACAACGGCTGACCTTTCATGCTTATCCATCTATCCCTTATTTCTTAAAAATCTAAACTCGTGCACGCCGACATCTGGCAGCCATCTTTCCGCCGTTTCACAATTGCATTCTTTTATTCTTGGAACTAATTTAATATCTCTACACTTAACCGTTCCTAGACTTAACAGTAAACGCAACCACTCGCGTACTTATAATCGATAACGTACTTTCGTTCCGATCCCACAATAAAGAAGCAAAGAGAAAGGCCTCGAGCATGTAAACCAGAGCTAGAGCATCATATCAGAAAAACAATGTTATTACTAAATCTTCATTCCAAGGTAAATGCTTTAACCGCAATGTCGTATAACGCAAATGCAATAACTCAAGAAATGTGGTGTCTTGTCTTGTCGCAGCACTATCAAGCCGCGACAAGACACATGACGAACGACAAAAACGTGATTAATAAGTATAGGGTGAGAGAACATTACAATTTAATGCATTCGGATATTTCTGGTCTAATGATAGTACAATCTCTCGATGGTGCTAAATATTTCGTGACTTTCATTGATGATTATTCAAGATATACCAAAACTATATTGCTACGTAAACGTTCGGAAGTGTTAAATGCGTTTTAGATGTACAAGATCCGCTTGAAGAAGTTGAGTGGAAAACACATATCGCGTGAGTTCAACCAGTTTTTGGAATTAGAAAGAATCAGCCGACAACTTACAGTGGAATACACACCTCAACAAAATGGAATCGCAGAGAGGCTGAATCGTACTTTGGTAGAAATGGCCCCTTATCTGACGATACCGCAACATTCATACGCAATAGATGTCCTTCGATGTCAATAAGTCATAGGACCAAATCTGAACTATGATGTGGTAAAATACCTAATGTTTACTTTATAAGAATGGCAATAAGGCTGTTATTCTTGAAAAAATGTATAAGACCGGGAAATTTGAACCAAAAGGTGATGAATATATATTAGTTGGATATTTAAGCGAGTCGAAAGCCTACAGACTTTGGAAAAAGGGAACATAAACTCAATGACTGCAAGCAAGAGACTTTCGCATAAATGAACCGCGTGAGCAATTTACCACAAATGAGAATATTCTAAAGTTTGCTATGTTGCGAAGCAATGATATCGGAACCTAAGTAATAGCAATAACACTTACTGAAAACTGACAAGAACAAACGCGATAATGTACAGCGAACGGCGGACAGATCGTTGAACGCTGTCCCGTACTCGAAAAGCCCAAAACCAGCCCGTGCGATCCGACGAGCTTATGGACTGCGCACAAAGATGGACGTGCGCAGCAGCGCAGGATAATGGGCATCTGCGATGGTGATGAAACGGCGCGCCGCGGCGTGACATGCCGATTTTTGAGGATGTATGAGACACTGCATCCCGAAACTATGGCGTCTTCGGGGTGGAATAGGTTTTCGTAGCCACCTTACATTTAACCCGATATGGGCCCTCAAAAAAGTGGCAAGAACTTCTTTGTTCGGCTTCTTCCGGAATGGGGTTTGTGCGAAGAAGCACCAGGTCGCCTGGATCGCATTCGCGCAGGACTAGCAACTGCGTTGACGTTCGGCGCTGGCGATGAGCCTAGCGACGTTGTTCGATCCGTGTGAATGCCCAGAAAAGCCTGACATTACCCGTAAGGATTTCTCACGGCGCAAGTCCTATTGCCTTGTAGATAGCGTTGTTCTAGTAACTCATGAATACGGTTATATCCTTGGCCTAACCTGTCTGTTTTTTATTTCTGTAACAGCGAAACAAGCGGTTATTTCGAGCATTACTCGCTCAACGGGATTTCCTTGTGGATGGCGGACCGAGAACACAAGCTGCACTCCAACCATCCCAAGGAACTCTTTGAAAGCACCTGCTGTAAATTGAGTACTGTGGTCACATCGGAGTCGACCTGACACTCCCACCTCTTGGAAATACTGCTCTAGACGCCTTATCGTGCCCTCAGTCGTCGCCCGTTTCATCGGGTACCATGTCACGAATTTCGACAAAACGTGTAAGATAACTTGGACGTAAGTGACGCCGCCGTCGAAGCCGAAGTCGATTGAGATTAACTCCTTGGGACCTACAGCTTCAGTTTCCAACGAAAACCGGGGTGGCGTCGAATACTTTGACATCAAGCAGGTGGTAGATTTGCTGATCACCACTTTTGTTTTCCTATGAACCTCGGCATATATATCTGCATAGGGCGCTTCAGGTTATATATGTTCCAACATGGCCAAGACTCTCATGGTAGCATGTGATGACTCCAATCCCTAAATCCGAGGCGTCGCATTCCGCGATGAACTGCTTCGTGGCGGAAGAATGCGACAGCAGCATGGCAATCGGAACTGCTTCCTGAATGTTCCAAAAAGCCGCCTCTTGGTTCTTTCCTCAGTCAGTGCTTCGGCTAGCGTTGCGAATCGAGGTACGAAGCCCCGATCATAGTTGGTGAGCCACAGAAAAGCCTTTAACTGGCATATATTAGTGGGAGCCGGGAAATGTTATAATGAGAAAACACGCTCTGAATCCGGGCGAAGTCCTTACTGATCCAAGACAAATCCGCGGAACTTCGTGGAAGGTACTAGGAACCGACACTTCTCTAGTCAAAGCGTGAATCTGCCTTCTGAAGTCGACAAAAAACTTGCCCCAGGTGCCGACAATGAAGAAATGATGATGATGTCAATATAGACGTGGATGAAATTTCGTCCAACACTTCATCCATGCACCTGGTGAACTGACGGTGTCATCCTTCTTAACTGTGGTGAGTAGTGGACTAGCATAAGGAATATTGAACCGGCTGATCACTCCTAGGTCCAGCACCCTTTGAATCTCTTTTTGCACGGCCTCGCGATAAGTCATGGGGATGGGATATAGCTTTACAGCAAAAGGAGTGTCATCAGGTTTAATTTTACCCCGAATCGTTTCACGCGGCCTGATGAGTCGATGAACAAAGCTCAGAAGTCGTTAAGCAGGTCCACTATTTCCGAAGTCGAGAGTGTGGACGAGGATCGTTCCCTAAGCTGTCCCAGATCTGGATGAACTGGCAGCGATATGACCGCCTAGCTGGCGAACCTCATTTGTGACAAGTTTGTTTGAGGCATGTGCTGTACGTTCATAATCTCCGCAATAAACATTGTGCCACCGCGGTATGGTACCTCTATTTAAATACCATGTGTTATGGACAGAGGCTGGTGTTGAAAGTTATGATGAAGTCCGCTCTCAAGATAAAAGAAAACGTCAATGCCAGCATCACCAGAATTTTGAAGTAAATGGTGTATGGTGTCAATATCAATGTTTAGTCATGCCGAACTATACGTGCACAGTGAATGTCTGTCATCACCTGTTGCACTTTCATGTTTTGTACGGGATAGCTCACTAGCCTAGGTATGAGTTCTTCAATGCGGCTGAGGACCTCCTCACTCATGCGCGTGTCGTCAACCGGTCGTCACGCGGTGGTGTATGTCGTCGCAGTATCTTCTAGCAAGTCACGTAACGGGTTTGTCAATGAACAGGTCGTTGGTCGCTGATTGTTGGTCGTTGGTCAGACCTCGCCAACGATGTCGTCGTTTCCCGATTCTGGGAAACGGTCTTCTTCCAGAGGACCAATGGCCGCCACCATTATCGGAGCTGGGCCCCGCCCGGTCTCTCAGATGGATATCCTCTAATGACCTTAACTGACAATGAGCTATATAAGTGGCCACATTAGTTATGCATACCGGTCCAGTATGAATGTTTGCTGGATAATGACTCTCTTCAGGACGAAGTAAGCCTCCTTGTACGGTGGTCGTAACACAAGAGTACACGCTGCCATGCGGCTGCAATAATCGACCATGGAGCCGTCGACTTGCGGTGTCCTTGCGCGGGCAGGTAGATGTCCGTTACCGCCGGATACGAGCACGGCGCTATCGGTCTTGATGCGGCATGCGTGTCGGCGTGCGGCGGAACGACAAGCGGAGGCACTGCGCTGATGTACGGTGCATATATAGAATCCACCACGAGACCGCGTGCGTATATATATGTATAGCCGCCCTGCCCTCATGCTCTATTAACAGTGTTGTGGACGGTTTACTGGTTGTCGGCGTTGGCGGTAGACTAACCTCGTGTTTCTGTTCTGCGAAGTCAGATGATATAGAGGAGTCCGACGAGTGCGTTATCGGCATCCTACAAGAAGGCGCTGCCCCATGTTGGTCGCCAGATGTTGCGAAGCGGGAATATGTGTGGTTTCAGGCCCGTCGGAACCAAAGAAATACTATAGAACATGTTTATTGAGACTAACTAAATCAAACGCAACAATGTCCAGCAAACGGCGGACTGATAGTTGATCGCTGTTTCGTGCTTGATCGCTAGCTGGCTGGATCGTAAATGGCCCAAAACCAGACCGTGCGATCCGACGAGTCTGCGGACTGCGCGCAATGATGGACATGCGCAGCAGCGCAGGATTATGGGCATGTGCAGTGGTGATAGAATGGCATGACACAGCGATTGTTGATGACGCATCTTCACACTACACTACAAACTACAAATGTGCGTACCGGAATACTATTAAAAATTGGAAACAGATTTACGAGTTAGTCTAGGCAGTCTAGTCTAGTCTGATTGTGAGCCAAAGTATATACACAGTTAGGGTGGATATTACCTGTAGTACATGGAATTCTGCAATTCTTACTATTAATTTAGAATAATAATAAATAAACAAGTTGTTTTAATCTATAAAATAAAATATATAATTTGTTAGTATTTATTGTGTTTAATTCATGTTTACCAATAAACCTATAATGTTATATATTTTGTAATATCAATTACATCCTTTGAAAATGACCACTGCGCATTTAAACT